>OX387716.1:74813692-74975034 GCA_947577245.1 Andrena bucephala
AAAACCGAAAACAACGCTTCGCGCCCCCATCGACTCGCCTTGTGCGGGGTAACGAAAGTCGAGGTCAGTCCCACGCTTTCGAAAAGCTATCTAAAGAGACAGGGTGATGCGCGTGAATGCGTGCTCGTTGACGAGAACCAGACGGATCTCCAACACCGGCGCGGTCAAGTAGGGTTTACTTCGCGAAAGGCAAACGACACGTGTTTCTCGGACCCTTCGTTTCTTCGTTATTTTACAACGTTCCATAAAACCAAATACCACCCTGCAGACCCTCGTTGAATTTTAGGAGGTACAACGTTAAAAATATGACAATGATTGGGATTGCCGGTCTATCCTTTCTGACAAAATGTTTGTTTGAAAATATTTTTATTTCTTCAGGTTATAATTTATTAGAAATATGGTCCTGTGTGTCATATACAATGTTGTACCATTTAAATTATATTATTACCAACTCTCTCTCTCTCTCTCTCTCTACAATATTCTAAACTTTCAAGGAGGGTCATTCCACGCCAATTTCAAAATTTTCAAGATTGTGGAAATTTACTTTTTTCAATTATAACTGTTGAACAAAGAGACAGGTAAGAATGAGCTTTTGAGTACTTACACTGGGGAAGTGAGGGTACCCAATAAAAATTAGTTCTCTTAAAAAAAAAAAAAATTTAGACCTTTTATTCTGAAATTGTTTTAAACAAATGCAATTTTATACTAGCAGGGCACTATTAAAACATTTTAAAAATATTGAGGATACAGCCCTACTTGTGCTCTTTATGGTCACGTTTGCACAAAAGCGGACACTAAAATTAGTCACATGAAAATTAATTGAATGTGACGCTGCTGCGTCCAGCACAGGCTCGACCGACTGAGCCGTGCGTGCTACAATATACAATTATCTATTTCTTTCATTCCTAACCTTGCGTGGCCTTGAAAGTCATAGTACACCATATGGTTGAATTTGTCTTGACAGTTGTACACTTTCGTAGTGGGTAATGAAATATGTAGCATTCCATTTAAAAAACTGAAGGTCACCTTCGGTTCACGGATAATATCGCGAACACCAAAAGATGACATACAGGTATTATGTTGGGTATAAAAAATATTAAAAGTTTTCCTCTTTCAGTTTTTGTCAAATACTTACCATTCGTGAGAACCCTATATAACAATATCAGGTATAGCCACTTGGCCGCTGCTAATACCGCGCGCGGCTTAGCTAGTCCAGCCGGTATTGGGCGACGCAGCGTCACATTCAATTCATTTTCATGGGACTAATTTTAAATTGTCCGCGTTTCTGGAAACGTGACCATAAAGAGCACAAGTAGGGCTGTATCCTCAATTTTTTCAAATTTTTAAATAGCGCCGTGCTAGTATAAAATTGCATTTGTTTAAAACAATTGCAGAATAAATGGTCTCAAATTTGTTTTTTTTTTAAGTGACATAATTTGTATTAGGTACTCTTACTTACCCAGTGTAAGCACCCGAAAGCTCATTCTTACCTTTCTCTTAGTTCAACAGTTATAAATGAATGAAAAAAAGTAAAATTCCACAATCTTGAAAATTTTGAAAAATCCTTTGAAATACGTTTATATATCAGTAAAGACTACAACATATGCAAGTTTCACAAAAATCCTAAATGATACTCCGAAAAGTGTCTGATTTCGCGTTGAATGACCCAGGATTGAAATGCGAAAAGTATTCTTTTCACCCGCGGTCAAGTGCACGCGTGCCTGGATACACACACATACGCGTATCGCAGCGCAGAATTTCGTCTGCTTGTGGCTGCCTTCGCTTGCGAGTAGCGGAGAAGGTTGTGCAGATGTGTGCGTGTGAAAAGAAAACGTGCCAAAAGTGCATGTCCCTCGGTTTGCGTAGCGAGGGAATCACGTTGTCTAAGAGGAACATTTGTATCACGCTACGTCCCTCTTCGTATCGCGAGGATAAATTAGAATGATATTCACAGTAATGCGATAATAATAATATTTTCATAAATAAAGCGTCCTAACATTTGTGATGTTTCCCTAATGATAAATGACACCAAACACGATATAATTTGGATAATACCTATTTAGTGGTAATACGCGTCGGCCGCAGAGGAGGACAGCGAATGAAAGAGATGGGGACAATCGGCAGTCCTTTCTTCCACTCCCTCTCTTCTCCTACGTTCGAGGCTGTCGACAAACTTCTAAAAATATAGAAACTGCGGTAAAATCTCGATTAGGGTTCAAAATTGTGACTATGTATCGTTAGTGTTAATTTCTATTACCCCTAGTTAGAGTGGTCTCCCTTGGAACCAGTGCAGCGTGTAATATGGCACGAGCGCCGATCGTGCCATACCCGATCCGAAATCGAAAATCGGTGAGAGACAACACCGATGCAAACGAGGTTCGCAATAATTTTTTTTTATTTTTGGTTCTTTTTTTATAAATTTTTTCTCAACGTATTTGTGACGATTTTTCGAATTAAAATGGCACCAAACACGATATGGTTTGGACAATTATATAAATATAAATGATTCGTATCCATGATAAATAAAAGTTGTCTGATTTACGTCGTGTTTGGTATCATTTTTTAATCAGGACATTCTAACAAACATGTTGGTCAAAGTTTCATGAAAATGGAACCAAAAATAAAAAAGTTTGCTGTGTCTTTTTGTGAACAAATACATAACTTTATTAGACTGCACATAACGAGTATATAAATTGTCAGGTACACCTCTATTGTTCGACTGCTTTGTGTATCTCTCGTTCGTACGATCCTTCTGCTCCCTCTCTTTCTCTACCACGCCTTATCATTTGCTCTCCATTCTCTCTCTCTCTCTCCCCCCCCCTCTCTCCCCCCTCTCTCTCTCTCTCTCTCTCTGTCCCTCTATTTTCGCAGCACTCATACAAACACACTCTACAAATTTTAATTTTAAATTTTGATTGCGTTAGTATTGTCTCACACGCACACGGGTATTTTTAACCCTTCGTTGACACACCTCTTTTTTCGATCAACTTTGACATACCTGGGTGGCTCACACACAGAGCAATTTTTGAACGACTGCCATTCTCATCCAAAGAATCCAATCATTATGAAAAAAATCATGGGTCAATTTCAAGGTCTCTAGAATATATTCCAATAATTTTTTTATTTAAATTTTATCACAGCTTTTGTAAAATAATTCTAGATTACCACATGTCGAGAAAAAACGAAGAAAATCTTAAAAAAATTGTAACTTTTACAAATTTCAATATTAGAAGCTAAAAATCTACAGAGTTGATGTTCGGATATAATATTTTCCGAGAAAAAATTGTTTGCAAGTCGGCATTGAAAAAAGGTATTTATTTTGCATATAAAAGGTTCAGAGCGTCAAAATCAGCTTATGGGTGGTTCACACCCAGAGAGTCAACGAAAGGTTAAACTTACTTCGTGCTGAGGCTTTCGCTTACATCGAGACTTTACTGTACTATATCTTCTTTTACTGTGCCTGCTTTTCTTTTCTAATATATGTTTTTATTATTTCTATGTATGTACAACGCGTGTTACTGATTATTGACTCTTTACGTGCAGGCAACGATTGAAAAGAGCAGCGTGCCTCACGGTAGGTCAGGGCACCGTGGCGGAAGCAGGTACGCGTGCAGGTACCTCGTACGACGAAACACTTCCAAGCACATCTGCTGCGTATGAGTTTCCTACGGACAGAATACACGAGGAAGACGTAGGAAATTTTCAAGACTTCCCAATTATCGAAGGAATTGTAGAGCAAGTACATTTCGATACGGACGCGGAAGATATTTTAGAAGAAATACATTTCAACGCGGACGAAGAGGAAATTGTGGAACAAGTGCATTTCGAGTCGAACGAAGAAGAAATTGCACAAGAAATAGATTTGGACACAGACAGGGATGAGATACATTCCGTAAGAGACATCAACGAAGAAACGAATCAAGATGTTGGAAGTGATGCCGATTACTGGGTGGTTGAAAATCCAGAACCAGAACAGCCGGAAAATTCAATTTCAGAAGGAATAGACTTCGTTGATTTTCCGTATGTTTTCGAACAGATAAAAAATCTTGGAAAACATTCGACTATAGGCTGTGGCATCGAACATTTCGAAATAATTACATGTCAACGGAATGGACTGGAAAATGTCTATTATGTACAGTGCAAAATGTGCGAATACACAGAGCGCATATCCTGTCTTCGGAAGAGTGATGCCACTATGGATATCAACCGCGCCGCTGTTGCCGCAACAATGATGACGGGCGGCGGATATAATCAACTGGAGGACATAATGACTGCCGTGAACGTGTCCTGTATGACTAAAAGGATCTACGAGAACTGTCAAAACGACCTAATCGATGCCCTCGAAGTGGCCGCACAACGCGAAATGGAAGATGCTGGAAAAGAGGAAAAAGCATTAGCTATAGCAAGAGGCGACGTATATCCAGAATCCGGTGTACCCTTTATCCCAGTTGTCGCAGATGGTAGCTGGATGAAAAGGTCGTACCGCGGAAGAGATTACAATTCTCTTTCTGGCGTAGGAGCCATCGTGGGATATCACACGAAGAAAGTGCTGTACATTAGTGTGAAGAATAAATTCTGCATGACTTGCCAAATAGCAGGTACGAAGAAGAAAGAACCGCGCGAGCATCGTTGCTTCAAGAACTGGGGTCGTAATCAGAGTTCAACCGGCATGGAGAGTGTTGCTATTGTCGAAGGTTTCAATTGCAGCATAGATATGCACGGCCTAGTGTACTCTATATTAGTTGCCGATGGCGATAGCAGTGTGTACAAGAAGATATTGGACAGTGATCCATATAAAAACTACATGGTGCAGGTACGAAAAATAGAATGCACCAATCACCTGCTACGCAATTTCAGTAAAAAAATAAACGAAATCGCAACAAAAGGCCGCGATAAAGACCTAAGAGCTGTCGTAAAGAATAATGCTCTCCGCCTGTGTACTGGTATAAAGAAAGCTGCAGAATACCGGTTGCAAGAAGAAATAACACTCGAGGAACGAATAAGAAATTTGAAGGAAGACTTGACGAATGTACCGAGTCACGTTTTCGGTGAACACAAGGAGTGTCAGAAGTTAGCATACTTCTGTAAGAAATACTCTGATCCTAACAGAGAGGACTACGTACCACGGTTGAGAGAAGCTGGTATTTATCAGAGTATCGAAGAAGCGATGCAGCCACTTTTCCCTAAAGTTGACAGTTTGCTGCACGGTCTAAATAACAATGCTGTTGAAAGTTTTAATAATATCATTGCCAAATTCATCGGAGGCAAAAGGATAAACTTTGGACGAGGGGGCTCGTATCAGGGCAGAGTCTCCGCTGCAGTCGTCCAATATAATACAAAAGAGGCGTTTAGCAGATTGAGTACGGCAATGGATAAAGAGCCGCCAACCATGGTAAGAAAGCTGGAAGGACGTCGGAAGCGTGCAGCAGAAATAGCAAGGGAATATAAAAAAGAAGCGAAAGCATCCTCCTTCCGAAATAAAAAACAATCGTGCGACCAGGATTACGGTCCCAGCGCAGAAAAACCAGACATGGAAGAGACAGTATACTCTTCCGAGTGTGAAAGGCACGCGGCTATACTCCATGACTGGCAAAGGATGCGATGCGAGACCGAAGAGGACACTCGTAATCAGGCGAATAGCGAAAAGTGGATTAGTTATAGAAAAAAATTATTAACTGCATCCAATTTCGGCAAGGTATGCCGATTACGAAAGACTACACCACGGGCAAATACTGTGAAGAGTATAATGTACCCGCAACTCCAAAATTTACGTTCTCTCGAATACGGAAGGGAAAATGAGGCAAACGCCTTGAGACAAATGGAAGAAGAATTAGGGATCCATATTCTACCGTGTGGCCTCTTCATCGACGACACTGTGCCTCACTTAGGTGCAACTCCTGACGGCCTCGTGGACAGTGATAAAATCGTCGAAGTAAAGTGTCCTGAATCGGCCAAGGATTTATCACCTGCTGAAACAATACAGCAACTTGGTAATATAAGGCGTATTTTCAAGGGTAATGAAATGAATAAAAATCATTATTACTATTATCAAGTGCAAGGACAATTGCACATAACGAAAAGGCAACGGGCCTATTTTTGTTTATGGGCGCCAAAAGGAATAAAGGTTACAACAGTATCGAGAGATGATCGATTCTGGGCAACAGAGATGGAAGAAAAACTGAGCAAGTTCATGTTGCCAGAAATTATAGATAGTAGATATAATCGACAACAGCCGATTAGAGAACCTCCGTACATACAAAAAGGAGGGGCAGGTACGAGTACACAAGAAACTACATAAAACGATAGATGACAACATCGCGATAGCACCGGCGAGTGCATTCAGCGCATATGAAGAGCTGTCGAACAATCAATTGCTATTCAAGGTCACTATTGCACCGGCGAGTGCATCCAGCGCATATGAAGAGCTGTCGAACAATCAATTGCTATTCAAGGTCACTATTGCACCGGCGAGTGCATCCAGCGCATATGAAGAGCTGTCGAACAGTCAATTGCTATTCAAGGTCACTATTGCACCGGCGAGTGCATCCAGCGCATATGAAGAGCTGTCGAACAATCAATTGCTATTCAAGGTCACTATTGCACCGGCGAGTGCATCCAGCGCATATGAAGAGCTGTCGAACAATCAATTGCTATTCAAGGTCACTATTGCACCGGCGAGTGCATCCAGCGCATATGAAGAGCTGTCGAATAAGCAATTGCGATCCAAAGTGACTATTGCACCGGCGAGTGCATCCAGCGCATATGAAGAGCTGTCGAATAAGCAATTGCGATCCAAAGTGACTATTGCACCGGCGAGTGCATCCAGCGCATATGAAGAGCTGTGGAATAAGCAATTGCGATCCAAAGTGACTATTGCACCGGCGAGTGCATCCAGCGCATATGAAGAGCTGTCGAATTCACATACGATTCATACGCTGAGTTTTGTTCATGTTTGCGCCAGAGTGGACACGACTAGAACAGACGAAAACGTTCGCGAACACTGTTTTTGTTCGTGTTCGCCTTGGTGGAGACCCGGGGTAAGCTAATCTACTGGACTGGGCTGCGGAGGCTACCTTCGTAGCCCAGCCCTCTGTTTCTTTAAAGTGATTCAGAAAGCACGAAACCCCACGACGAGGGACAAGGTGTCGGGGGACTGCCACCGCGGCCTGGATACGCGTTCCCGAATTTCCCGTCTGTGCTACGACAGAGTAGCAGTCCGCAGTGGAGCGCGGACATACGTGGAACCGCTTCTCTAGCCCCGTTGGCGTGGATCTTGGCTCTTCCCCGGTTTGTGCAAACCAAGAGGTCCGCGTCGACAGGGTGGACAGCAGCCGGGAAATGGCATCTCCAACCACCAGTCGGACAAGCGGTTGCGACTGCTTGGATCGGCTGGAGGAGATGTCGCGGAGACGGGAGCGTCAACAGGACGCACAGGACGGTTCCCTGGGTCAGCACCAGAAGCCACGAAGAGGAATGGGGCCATCTGAAAGCCAAGGCCTGAGGGAGGGAGAAGAGGACAAGAAGCCCAGAAGAAAGAAAATGCAGACGAGCTGGGGTGCTGGGCAAATTGATCGGGGAACGGGCCGATAACATGCTCATGAGCTGTCATCCCCTGTTATCGGTTCCGTCCCGCCTTTCCGTCTTCCCGGTTCTTTCAGCTCCAACGAATTCTCTCAAATGAAAGTAAATGTTAATGCTTCTCCGTCTCTTTTGCATGGCATCCGGAGCCGTGAAGGGATTGAAGTCTCAAACTCGTACGGCCACCGGAAGGACATCGAGGACGAGTCCCTGGGGGAGAGGGTCGACCGCGACCAAAGATTCGACGAGGAGGACGGAACGTCGCCGAAGCAGTGGAGACGTCGTCGGACGTCCTTCTGGAGGAGGCTGCCTGCAAACGAGGCAGCGCTGGAGTCTGCACGGGGTTCCGGAGGCTGCACGAAGGAGGATGCAGCGTCGGAGCGTTGGAGTCGACGTGGGACGTTCCAGAGTGGAGTTCCAGGGACGTCGCGTGACAGGAAGCTGCAGAGTTCCAGAGACGTCGCGTGACAGGAAGCTGCAGAGTTCCAGAGACGTCGCGGGACCAGAAGTTGGAGCGTTTCGTCGTGGCAGATCGAGAATTCCCGTTGTACCCACGCCTTGCTCAGGGTTTTTCCGTGGTTTTCCCCTGAGCGAGAAGGCAAATGCCGAGGTGGATGTCTGAAGAAGCCACGGGGCTGCACGACCACTTCTTCAGGCAGGGGTACGAAGATTCCGAAGAGGATTCAATGCGGCCGAGACGTCCGCTCTTCCAGAGGGGAGAGCAGTGTTGCGAGCACCGGGTATGGGCCCGTGCATAATCTGCTGGTGCTCGTAACTGAAGATAGAAGAAGGTCGGCCACCTTCGAGAGGACGATCTGGACGACGACCAGAAGACTGTCTTGTACCGAACGCCATAGCGTTCGGACGTGCGGGTCGTACTTTTGTAACTGATATTGCTCTATGTAACAATATAGTTCAGTCGTGTGTACTCCCGTGTAATCATTATTCTATCCTTTGCGTCGGGGTGGCCTGCGATGGTAACGCCCAACAGGGGGGCACGTAACATAGGATTCGCGGAAAAAATCTTATAACTTCGGTGTTTCCCAATATTTTTTAATACTTTTTTTTATATTATTTGTTTAGCCAACGGTTATATGGACAGGAACATTCAAAGAATTGAAGCATCTTTTACAAATAAAATAGTAATAAACCCCGTAAACATTGTGTTTCATAATACATCCAGTTCAGAATCCGTTCATGAAATCCGCTACTGAAAATGCGCAGGCTGGATGCGCATGATTATTATGTGGTCCCCTCCTCGAAGTGACAGAAAGTATAACCTATGTATACGCTATATGACAATAAATGTTGAGCGGCTATTTCGTTCTTTTGCGCTACATTTGTGAACTTTTTATCATCCTTCCGAAACATTATTATTACGTCGCAACAGTATCATTAGGAAATCGGGTCTAGCATATAGGTTATATTTTCTGTCACTTCGAGGACAGAAAATCCGGTCCTCCAAGTGACAGAGAATATAACCTATATGCTAGACCCGATTTCCTAAAGATACTGTTGCGGCGTAATAATAATGTTTCGGAAGGATGATGAAAAGTTCACAAATGTAGCGTAATACAACGAAATAGCCGCTAAATATTTATTGTCTTATAGCATATACATAGGTTATATTTTCTGTCACTTCGAGCAGGGACCACATAATAATCACGCGTTGGATTCAACATCAAACACAATTTTATATATGTTTGTTCATAACTGCTTTCTGCATAGGATGTGTATTTCATGTTCTGTTTCAGTGTTTTGCTAATTAAAAAATGTCTATCCTAACAAACTTCATTTTCTGGGGACATGCCCTCATCTATTTTTCCTTTTCACTTATAATTCTTTACTGCCAACGTAGAATATTGTAGCATAAGCACATTTCAAGTAAATGTACAATGAATTTTCTACGTTTGCAGTACCAGCAGACTTTCTTTTTAAAAAGTACAACGCAACAGCTGAGAATTTCTTTCCACATTCAAAATAACATATGGAAATAGCAAACAGCTCCCTCTCGCGTGCACAGGCAGCCGCGTATCTATGGGTAATACCATTTCAGTGCAGAAAAAACCTGCTGTAATACCGACCTGCCGAATCGGCCAGACCACGTGACGTGTCTACCCCCTTAATTGGTTCCGCCTCGTAGCAGACGTGAACTCAGGGTGTCAGAAAGGGGAAACAGGAATGGTATGCATTTTCTTCTTTATAGCAACTCGAAGACTTTCTGCGTCTCTTCCCTTCGGACCCTTTCGAACCGATACACGTGGTGTCTGTTTTCTATCTCGAAGCAATGGGTACATTGGCAGTGGAAGGACGGAGCGCGGGCTTTTGTGAAAGTTTTCGTTGCACTTCTGCAAAACACGTGTGTTCCGAAAATGTGCTGGCTTCTTTTTACCTAAAGCCTCTTGTCCTGGTGGGAGTAAACTCATAATGGAATGAGAGAAACTACTTGGGGGTAGAGGAAGTTACTTGGGAAAAAATCCTGTCAGTCAGCTAGTAATCTCGGCCCAGAAATGTACTCCGCCGAAGAGTATTACGCTATGTTCTGGGTGTACGCGCGGAACGACGGGAACGCGAGTGCTACCGTGCGAGCGTTGGCAGTGGAGTACCCGCGCATCGAAACCCCGAGCGAGGGAACGATCAGACGTTTGGCGTCTCGATTATACTCGGCGGAGGCGTGCATAGACGCTGAGGGTGCCCACATTGAGCAACTGTTCAATTAACAGTAATCGGCCCCTTTCGGGGCCACCAATTTTTATAACGTTGGAACAACACGTTCCGTAGAAAATAAATTAAGTGATCAGTGTTAGTATCAGTGCAGAGAAGTGAATATTCGGTACATTAACCCGGACGCACTTGACGTTGCGACCCTTACCTTCCGGTGGTGTCCTGCGAATACCTGCGATCAGCTGAGCACTGGGCGCTACCCTACCATAAATCTTTTCGTCCACCGATGACCAGGATCGGTACAGTGACCCAGTGACACAAAAAAAGGTTTCCGAAAAAGAAGGAAAGGAATGTCCGAATGGGTGAGTTTTATTTAATTTATTGGTGATTATTAGGTGTAGAAATAAATTCTTTCCGATTTTAGGGTACAATAACAGTTCGATTTAAAAAATATGACAAATACCACCGCGATAGAAATTCAGTAGCTTTGTACTGATTATGTAAATCCAATCGGAAAGAATTTATTCATACACCTAATATTATTGTTTAAATTTGGTTGGGTTGGCCGTTATTAAACTACGGATTTTTACCTCAATAACGAATTACGATCACATGTCGTACATTTTCTGCTACATTACCTTTTCGTTTATGCGTTATTTGAAAACGAAATGTACGTATTTCTTGTCCTCTCGCTTCAAATAATTATTATTTAAGATTCTGCTTTAAAAAAAAAAACTGTGTAACGCGGTTTCCTTCGATGCATGTCGACTTGCTTGTTCGTACGTCCGTAGTACAAGCGCGGCCGCCTACCGCGTAGCCAACGCTACCGCGGGAGCTCGGGCGGAAGGCGCGCGCTCTGATTGGTCGGTGCTTTTTGTTATTATCTCGTTAACGAAACCTCGGAGAGAATTTTCGCAAAGGAAAAAGTGGTTTGCAATCACCCCCTGAATCACCCCCTTCAAGGAACTCCGACATTTTTGGGACACCCTGTATATAGGGTATTATCTTTTCCGGATAGGTTCAGATTTAAAATAGAAAACGTACGAACTATAAGCATACAAAAAGGAATATTTCCTGGATGTTTCATAATAACAACAATATACAGGAGGCGAACATTTTAATATTTCAAATTAACGTGTGAGAAACATAATTTTTCTATGTTCCCAGGTTATAATTTTAATCTATTGCTGGTAACGATATCGTCCGATCGCGTCCGAGTTTTGCCGAGCCGACCTGAAATCAAATTGTCCGCTCATGGCGGCTATGCTTGTAGCCCGAATAAAGTCTCGGGGTCCCGAAACTGTCGGGATCTCGAGCAATACGAAAGTATCGGGACCCCGACCGATCCCGCCCGAAAGTTGCCGGCCCGTCCCGAGCCCGAAAAATCGGGTAACCGCACACCCCTAGTTACGAAACTCACCGGCCAATAAATCTGAATACGATCTTAGAAGTTCGAATAACCGACGAGAACCTTTGTGTCCCAAGCCGCGCGAGATCGCCGTGCTCGGCGATGTGTCATCGATTATAAAGAAACAGAATTTGTTTATTTTTGTGCCACAAATGGATTCCTGGCATTCTCCCGATTAAATTGACCGAAAATAAGTTAAATCGGACTATTTTTAAGGAAACGGGCTTTCAATTCTGCAAACAATTTTTCGCGTAATTTCCTTAATTTTGGTCCGAATTATATCATTTTTTGGGGCCAATTTGATCGAGAAAACACGAGGAATCGACTGACGTCACTTTCGTAAAGATCTGATTAGAAATGCAGAACTGTAGATTTGTCACTGCTTAGCGCGCAACATTGTATGGCCCCGCTGGTTTCGAGCGTCGATTTCTTGCCAGCGTGCAGGACAAGAGGGGACTTTTCATGGCGAAGGAAAGTCAGTCTTATATAGAACTCAAATCGAGAAAGACTTTGCTGACAAACTTTATATTCATGTCAAACAAATACTTTAATTGTAAAATTTAGACGACAAACTATTGTTGAATATCGCCAGTTCTTTCATATGCATCACTTGGTTGGGAATTCCTGATCCCACCTTTTCATACATTTACCTGTTGAAATGTTGCTTCAAGTCATCGGGAAATTGAATTGCTTTTTCTTGTACATACATATATCTGTTCGCGAGTAGGTGTCACGAATGACGCGACTTTGGTTTCCCAAATAAATTCACATTTATCAGGGCCCTCGTCTGAACCGCTTGACAAGGAGATTGAACGACGTAAATCGAGTGCGAGTGAAATAGCGCACCAGCGAGAGACCCTCGGTCGACGGCGACTTGAGTCATCCAGTACTGAATATGAAAATGTTCATATTTCTCATTACACCTTGATAAGAGGTGTCTCCGAACGTGTGCGGGGATCGGTGCGCAGGCGCGACCGCAACCGATTCGTGGAAATTCAAATCGCGTCTTCGATTATGATTTCTGAGAAAGAGGGTGGACCAGGAGAAAAGATTTTTCTGAGAAAAGATAAGGAATCATGGCGCGCGACAGGATTGAACGCGTTATGACACCTACGTGCACGCGCTTCATGCCGTGCGTTTATATTTGAATCGTGGGACCGGTACAGCGCACGTGCAATGATGTAAACATAGAGCGATAATTATTGTAAATCAATCATCGCGATAGCCCATGGAATAAACATTGCACCGCGCTATGCCGTGTGTTTATATCCGAGGAGGATTGAACGCGTTTTTGGTGCCTACGTGCACGCGCTTCATGCCATATGTTTATATTTGAATCGTGGGACCGATACAGTGCACGTGCAATGATATAACCATAGAGCGATAATTATTGTAAATCAATCGTTGCGATAGCCCATGGAATAAACACTACATTGCATTCGATGATGATTTCTGAGAAAGAGGGTGGTACATGATTTCTGAGAAATCATAGAGTGAACCGCACCATGCCGTGTGTTTATATTTTAACCGTGGGACCGATACAGTGCACGTGCAATGATGTATACATATAGCGATAATTATTCGGTGAAAAGTTCCGAGTATTTTCACGATCGAGGAGGCTGTAAGTTAATCGTCGCGATAGCCCATGGAGTAAACACGACATTGCACCGCGCCATGCAGTGTGTTTATATTTGGTCAGGATTGAACGCGTTTTGATATTTGAACCGTGGGACCGATACAGCGCACGTGTAATGAAGAAATTAACTATGCGTTGCGTTCGCGTAAGCAACAATCATAAGAAAGTTCTGGATACGATTGGCGAGGGGGTGAGGCGGGGCGGGGGGTACCGGGCGCGGGGGCCAGGCGGGGAGGGGGTACCGCGTTCGTGGGTGAGGGGGCGACGTCACAGGGGAAGGGGGATTTCAAAATTTTCAAAATGGCGTCCTCCGCCGCGCAACCGTTGACGGTGGTGAGGTGCAGGCGCGAAAGATAAGGGGCGAAAGGATGTAACGCGGATGCTGTAATTGGATACTTATGACTATTCGAGATTAATTAGCCTAAATAGCGCAACCGCCTCACGATCGCCGTGAAAGAATGCAACGTAGCGCTCGTATAAACATCCGCCGACGAAAATGTAATTTGACGCGCTACCGCGATAGCTATTCGAGATTAATTAACTTAAATAGCGCAACCGCCTCACGAAAGAATGTAACGTCGCGTATAAATATCTGTCAACGAAAATGCTATTCACGCTCTTTCACACGCCCATTTCTCTCCCATAATCGCGATACATGCAAATACTTGATATGTTATTTCACAGGGACGGTGGAAGATAGGTAAGTAAACCTGACAAATTAATATTAAGATTTTTAAGATGTAGTAATTTATTCAACTTAATTATCCCACTCGACAACATCGTCAGCAAATAGGGCGATATCTTCGTCGGTAATAATGGTATTGTCGACGATTTCATTAAATAGATCCTCATCAGTATAAAATGAATCACCCGCAACTTGCTCGGGGACAGTCTGAACTGCTATATCGCAAGCCTGAAGCCCCGATACTGCATTCGCAAAAATAACGTTAAAGTCAATCAGTTTCGCATTATAACATTTCCGCCAAACCACACTTTTTGGATCCATGAAACTATTCGGTTGATATACAGGGTGTCCGCGGGAAGACTAGACAGCCGGTTTTTTCCTAAACTATTGGAGATAAAAATATAAAAAAAATAGAGAATTGCATGGTTCGAGGGGGCCAATTTATTAGCGCGAACGAATTTTGTTTTCGATTATTATTTTAAAAGATACGATGGTCAAGTTCGGTTTTTCAAATGGAACTATTAATTCTGAAGACCTGAGTTGATAGTGCGTTCCAAGACAAATTCAATAAGCTTTAATGTATACACTTTATTTTCACTAGTTTTTAAGATATTGCGCTTGCAAATTTACTGATTTTCACTGGAAGAAAACTGTCTGGTATAGCACGGACCGGGGACGGTCTTACTGGCTCCACGGGTGGCACTGCCTTGTGAAATAGATACCTACCTGCCAAAGGTCTACGCCAGGCCCAAAGGCTGGACAATTTTTTTCCGTCAGAAATGCTACTTAGGTAGGTACATCTGCGGTATCGAGAAGCGCACCGTTACTTTTATTTCGCACTTGCTTCTACGCTCGGATGGCCGGTTCTTTTGGGAGGGATGCAAGTTCGATTGGTTAGGTTAGGAGGAGTGAAAGTTGCTAGACTAAATTTCAATCATAGGGAGCAGATTGAATCAGAACCATTCGGATTTGCATTCCTCACAAACGGCTGCTCTCTTGAAGAGGCCCTCTTCACAGCAATGCCCACCATCTCTCGCACGGAATACGTTAACGCTTGCTTTTGTTCTGATATTGAAGCTCGTGTTTATACTCGAGAGGACCACGCGTCGACAGCGGGCTACCCCTTTTCTTCCTGTGTCTCTCCACGAGCCGTGTTGACGGTGGATTGTAGGAGCGTAGATATCTGGATGCCAGTTATTGAATTCAGGAGACGATAGAAACATTTTATTACAAAACACACATGTACTATAATTAAAGTAAATCGTATTCCTCTCGGGCAGGAGTACTGATAATGATCGAACTTGCGCCGCACTTCGCGCAGACCAATTACACGGAGGGTAGTCGGGTCACACACTGCCCAAATGATACAGGGTAATTCTGGAGCAACGCCCGTCAAGGAGATGCGCTGGCACCCCGTGGCGAGGACAGACCTTCGCTGTGCCTCACCCGATTTTTATGGCTTTTTTTCCGGAAAAAGGTACGAATCCTGGGCCGAACGTAGCGAATTGAAGTCGACCCTCCGGAGTCGAGGGTGAATTATCCATTACAGCGTATTAAGAAACCCTTTTCTTCATCGTATCGAAAGGGAAGTGACGCCAATGGATTCCTTACGTTTGTCTGACGAAAATCATACCAAATGTCATGCAAATCGGACTACTTTGACACAAGCTATTTGTACTCCCTATGTAAAAGTTGTCCGATTTACACGACATTTGTAATGATTTTCATCGGAAATCCCCAAAGAATCCATCCGCGGCACTTCCATATCCATACGATAAAGAATAAAGAATTATTTTATTTCCTAAGCAGATTTGAAATTCCAACGCGTGTTTATACTTGAGAGATAAGGATTTATACTCGAGAGATAAGGAATCCGTCTTTAATTTGAAAGGAGGACGATGCAGGCGAAACCACGCGCACTCAACGGTGTACCCCTTTTCTTACTGTGTCTCTCCACGAGGCGTATTGACGGTGGATAATACTTTTCAATTCCTATATTTGGGGCATCTTTCTCGCGTGCGTCGGGACAAAAGCGAACTCAGAGCCAGACGAAAATTCATTCGCTCTTTACGATCGATAATTTATTATTTCTCCAAGAACGTTTCAACAATATCTGTTTGCCAAATTTGTAAAGGCCAATAAAAAACGTGGTGACATTGTCCAGTCTGAGTTAATCCGTATATTGTTCTGTCGGTGGGTAGTGGGTACGATGACTTCGGACCCATACTATGTACCGTTGCCTACCGCCGACGCGCGGAATTTCGCTCATAAACCGCGACTCTGGCAAGACACAGTCTGGCCGATCAGTCCGGTTAGTTTTTGGTAACCAGATGTCGCATCCTCCACCTCTATTTCATCAGGGTAATTCTGGAGGTACGCCCGTCACCCCGTGGCAAGGACAACACCCCGCAGTGCCCATCGAATTTTATGGCTTTCGACCCTCGAAGGGTTTGGAATACCATTAAGAAGTGAGAAATATTCAGGATTTCAACTGTTTGCTTCTGTTTGAGAGCGAAACGCCGAAGCTTCGAGCGTTCGCGAATTAGATTGCGTATTAGGATTAACTTAGTGTATACGATAGTCTTTTAAGAATAGCTGATAAGTATAGTCGTTAGTTTTAAACTAAGGTCACGGACACTTTGTATTTACAAGACGTTGCACAATAAATTACACTTAAGTCTTAGTCCTGTTACAAAGAACACTTAGCCTATTTACACTAACGCGAAAGCGCACTAGAAATGATGTCTGATCTGAGTAGATCACCCAAGCTAATTCTGGAACGTTCCAGCAATACGCAAGCACGCGAGATATAGGAGTAGAACTTGTCTAGTCGACGATTCTTAGAAGAGAGAGCGATCGCGGTGATGGATCGGGCCGTTTCGCCGAATTCTGTGACGTCAGCACCCCACCCAACAGCTGTTCGGCTCGAGCGAGACGAGGACTGTACCGGCGACACAATGCCAGTCGCACGGTAGAGAGAGAGAGCCGTCTAATTAGCTGAGGTGTGCGTCAACAGATGGCCCGACCGATCTCATCACCGCGATCGTGCATACCACGACTTGGTCGCGTTAGCCGGTTCGAACCGCGCGCGGAATCGGCAGCGAACCCGCGCCGGCTTGGCCTGTGGCCGTTTGGGCCAATCCCAAACATTCCCGCCCGCCTTCGTCGGTATGACGAAATTGCTGAATGCCCATTGGCTGAGGTTTGTCATTCAGTATTGTACGTGACCGGGTGACGAAGTTGAGGTGTGCTATATTGAATGGGATCGTCCCGTAGTGTACCTGTGAGTCCACAAGAAGATATGGTGTCTCTAATTGTATAAGAGTGCAGGTATTGAAGTGCAAGATTGCTGGCAAAAGTACGCGAAGTAACATCGAGTGATGTGGTGATCGAAGATGGCTCTGATAGTGGGATATTCGGTGAAATTGAAGCGGAGTATGGTGAGTAACGAAAGTTGCATGTAGTAACGCGTTTCGAAGACTCTGAACGTAACGCGATCTATTGTTTGTTGGCATTGCGGTCGCAGTTTTTGTTGCCGTTGTTCGAGTGGCTCTCGGAAGCGGTCTCCGAGGGATCATCGATGGGAAGAGGAATGATCTTATGGATCGGGCGAGTAAACTCGGATAGTGCAGTCTTGAGTGTGACTACACGTGCGAGGTCATCCGTGCCCCGATGCACCTGTACTACGCGTGCGAGCGGCCACCTGGAGGGGGGCTGCAGTCCGTTCTTGATCAAACACAAGTCCCCGACTTTCACGGACGGTTGCGGTCGTGTCCACTTCCCTCGCGTTTGCAACGTGTTTAAATAATCGCGAGACCATACTCGCCAGAAATGCTGCTGCATCTGCTGCACGAGCTGCCACCGAGAGAGCCGACTTACCGAGAGTCCCTCTAGATTCGGTTCCGGTAGCGAGTTGAGGGCCTCTCCGATCAAGAAGTGACCGGGTGTAAGTACACTGAGGTCCGCTGGGTCATCGGACAACGGCAGAAGCGGACGCGAATTTAAGCACGCCTCAATTTCAGTAAGTAGCGTGGCCATTTCTTCGTATGTCAGTTTATGTTCGCTAATTACGCGGCGGAGGTGATGTTTGACGAATTTGACGGCCGCCTCCCAGATTCCGCCAAAGTGCGGTGCCGCCGGGGGGTTGAAAGTCCACTCAATTCCTTCTGAGGCCACCGCGTCGTGAAGTTGGCTCGAGTTGAAGGCCTGCAGCAGTACCCGTAGCTCTCTGTCTGCTCCCACGAACGCAGTACCGCAGTCGCTGAGAATTTGGCTGCATCGGCCCCGTCGGGAAATGAACCGGCGTAGCGCGGCGAGAAAGGCGGCCGTCGTACCGTCCGACACCACCTCCAAGTGGACTGCCTTTGTAGTCAGACAGACGAAGAGGGCAATGTAACCCTTATACGCGTGTTGGCCACGCCCCTTACTAGTGCGTAGAAGAATAGGTCCGGCATAATCGATGCCTACGCGCGCAAACGGTCGGCCGGGGTTAACGCGAACCGCAGGGAGATTACCCATAAGCTGACTCAGATTGTTACCCTTCCAACGAACGCAGGTGGGACAACGGTGGATGATAGCTTTCACCATCGGTCGCCCTCGTAAGATCCAGCAGTGCTGGCGCAGTGTAGCCAAGGTCAGCTGAGTGCCGCCGTGCAGACAGCGTCGATGTGTTTCCTCGACCCAGAGTTTGGCCAGATGGGAGTCATCTGGCAGGATGACGGGATGCTTTCGGCTGAAGGTGAGCAGTGAATGCTGCAGCCGCCCGCCGACACGCAGTATGCCGTCTTCGTCCAGGAACGGGTTGAGCCTAAGCAGTCGACTCCTGCTCGAGATAGGCCGCTTGACTCTGAGTCTGTCGATCTCCTGAGCGAAGAATTGCCGCTGAACCAGCCGCACCAGTCGATGTTGCGCCTCTAGGATCTCGTAGCTGACTAGGTAAGGCGTCCGGTTGAGTCGGTGCTTGCGCAGCCATCGGCAGCACCAGGCAGTTACCCTTCGTCTTAGCGTTGAGGAGGCGAATTTGTCGTTGTCCACTAGTCCCGATGGTCCTAAGGTAGACCACCGCTGAGAAAGCCCGTTCGGAAGCATCCGAGAAGCCGTGTACCTCGATGATCTGCTGGGTAGAGGACAGGCCCAACCACCGTGGAATCTGGATGTCGCGCAGTGCAGGTAGGTCGTCGATGAAGTCCCTCCAAAGGCGTTCCTCACTCGTTGAAAGGGGCTCGTCCCAGTCCGTCTTAAGTAGCCAGAGAGATTGTATGAATATCTTGGCCCGGACAGTGACAGGAGCGAGCCAACCCAAAGGGTCGAAGATCTGGGCTGCTTGGCTAAGCACAATGCGCTTTGTGAATCTCGCCGCAGAACAGCCCTGAAGGCAGCGAATCTGGAAAAGGTCCTCTTCTGGAACCCACTGAAGACCTAACACGCTGTGGGGAGTATCTGTGTCCCATTGGCGCGCGGTCCCAAGATCGCCGACCGAGACAGCACGCAAGAGGTCTCGCGAATTCGAAGCCCACTTCCGGAGGCGAAAGCCGCCCGCCTTGCAGAGCAGATCCAGCTCTTCTTGGAGGATGCGGGCCTCGTCGAGGGTGGGGGCACCAGCAAGGACGTCGTCCATGTATACGTCTGATAGTAGTGTTTGAGAGCCGGCCGGGAACCTTAAGGCCTCATCCTGGGCTAGCTGTCGCAGGCAGCGCAGCGCGAGGTAAGGTGCACACGCCAAACCGTACGTTACGGTACACAGCTGATACTCCTTCGTTGGTTTGCCAGGCCCCTTGCTCCAGAGTATGCGTTGGAAATCTCGGTCGTCCGGGTGTACCACAATTTGACGGTACATCTTCTCCACATCGGCGACGAAGGCAATGGGATGCCTCCTCCAGCGTAGCAGGACGTCAGCTAGTACTGGCAAAAGGTTGGCGCCGGTATGAAAGAAGTCGTTAAGCGACTTACCCGAGCTGGTTGGCATGGAGCCATTGAACACGACGCGAAGCTTCGTCGTGGTACTTGCGGTCTTCATGACCCCATGGTGAGGTAAGTAGTACCCCGAATCGCTTGGGGGCTTGTTGGTTGGCTGCATATGTCCGAGGTCCTCATACTCCTGCATGAAATCCTTGTAGGCCTTG
Organism: Andrena bucephala; assembly: GCA_947577245.1. Taxonomy (NCBI): domain Eukaryota; kingdom Metazoa; phylum Arthropoda; class Insecta; order Hymenoptera; family Andrenidae; genus Andrena; species Andrena bucephala. Next base: position 74,833,786 of record OX387716.1, read on the forward strand.
TAGAACTTAGCGTCTCCGTGGAATCGTCGCTGCATCGACGCCAGTGTGCGCAAAGCGGCAGGCTTGGACCCACCCAAGTCCGGATGTATCCGGAAGGGGAGTCGTACGACGAACCGGCCTTCAGAAGTGCGTCGATGTGTGGTGAGGAAATGGTCCTCGCAGGTCTGCTCGTCGAGTGACAGAGTAGGTGTCACCTGGATTTCTTCCTGCTCCCAAAATCGTTCCAACAGCCTTGTCAAGTCCGCATGCACTGAACAGAATTGTACTGTAGGGCTCTGCCGGGCTGGCTGGTGACCATGGGATCCCTTAACTCCTCCCGTGAGGATCCAGCCAAAGACCGTCTCTTGGGCTAAGGGCGAGCCTGGAGGACCTTTGCGAACCCCGCCCATTAAGATCTCGTTATAGATGTCAGCCCCCAGTAGTAACTCAACGGGATCTTGATTACCCTGGAGCGGGTCGGCCCATTGCAGGCCGTGTAGGTGGGCCCAGTTGCTCAGGTCGGGTATTGAGCGAGGCTTGTAGCTCGAGAGATTGGCCAAAGCAAAGGCAGGAACCCGGACGATACTGTTTCGGGCCTGATCTGCTGCCACCTCGATCCATACCAGACCGCGGGTGCTGCGTGAGCGCACGCCGCCCGCGAAGGCCAGAGGAAGTCGGGCCCGTTGCCGACTAAGGCCAAGCTGTTTGACGAGCTGATCGGATATGAGGGAGACCTCACTGCCAGGGTCGATCAAGGCTCGGACGACGGTGTATTGCCCAGCTGGGGTATACGCACGTACGCGGGCAGTCCCCAGTATCACGGTCCGCTGAACGCCGTGGTGAGATGTCACGTGTTGTACCGTCGCGTCTTGTTCTTCGTCAAACGTCTCATGGATCGAGGTATGGTGTTTTTCTGCACACTTTTGGCAACGTTTATTAGAGGGGCAATCATCTATTTTGTGCTTACCTAAACAGTTCAGGCAGCGTTGAAGTGAAGTGAACGTCTCCCTTCTGTCCGAGGGTGACTTTTCTTGGTAGCGCGGGCAGAAGAGAAGATAGTGCGAACCCTTGCACAGTCCGCACGCCTTGGAAGACTCGCGCCCAGCGGCGACCTGATGCACCTGGGCCGCTTTGGAACCCGTTCGCTTGTCGGTTGAGGTCTCTCCCCGCCGTTCGCCCTGGCGGTCTTCCAAGCCCTCCACGCTGTGGATGCGTGAGTCGAGGAACTTCTTTAGTGCCTCCAAGGTAGGAGGGTCCGTGGTGGCCCCGAGCGAGATCTCCCACTCACGGCGCGATTGGAGGTCCAACCGTTCCACTGTTAGATGGACGATCCAGTCGTTAGGGTCTGGTCGATCCATGTCGGCGAGCGCGTCGACAACGTCCCATGTTGCATAATAAAGTCGTTTCAACTCAGCGGATGACTCCCTTTTGACGGGCTGGAGGTCAAGGAGGTTAGCTAGTTGTGCGCGTACCAAGCGGCGTTTGTTTTGAAAGCGCTCTTGGAGCACCGTCCAGGCGCGTTTGAAATTGGATTCGGTCGTTTTAAGATTTCGTATTAAATCGGCCGCCTCGCCCTTCAGACAGCCCCGGAGGTAGTGGAAGCGGTCGACATTATTGAGCGACGTGTCCTTGATCACTAGGGATACGAATGTGTCGTAGAACGGAGTCCATTCGCTGTAACGTCCGTCAAAAGTAGGAATGTTGATCCGCGGTAGTAACGATCGCTGACGGAGCTCACCGCCCTCGGCGTGACCCGACGGAAGCGTCGTGTTCGTAGCGTGAGGCAGCGGTCCGATTATTTCCTCTCGCAGGTCTAGGAGTTGAGCCTGTTGGTCCATGAAGGCCTCCTCTGCTATGCTGTAGCAGTCTTTGGTGAAGTATTCATGCTTCTCCTGCTCAGTGGTTCGGGACGTCATCAATTCGGCGTGCTGGGTCACGAACAGCTTCCAGTGAGTCTCGAGCATATTCAGCCGCGATTGTATCATACCGTGCGTAATATTCGCCTTTCCTTTCTTCTTTAGGTTTTCATACACACGGCATAAGTGATGGAACACTTCGATTTGCGCGTTGAACTTATCTGCCATCGTGAAGGTCGAGAGCGAGCGCAGTCACCACGTGTCGCGGTAGAAGATTCCGGAACCGATCACTCGAAAGTTCGCGCGATTTTACCGGATCCGGCTCGAAGGACCAATGTTTGAGAGCGAAACGCCGAAGCTTCGAGCGTTCGCGAATTAGATTGCGTATTAGGATTAACTTAGTGTATACGATAGTCTTTTAAGAATAGCTGATAAGTATAGTCGTTAGTTTTAAACTAAGGTCACGGACACTTTGTATTTACAAGACGTTGCACAATAAATTACACTTAAGTCTTAGTCCTGTTACAAAGAACACTTAGCCTATTTACACTAACGCGAAAGCGCACTAGAAATGATGTCTGATCTGAGTAGATCACCCAAGCTAATTCTGGAACGTTCCAGCAATACGCAAGCACGCGAGATATAGGAGTAGAACTTGTCTAGTCGACGATTCTTAGAAGAGAGAGCGATCGCGGTGATGGATCGGGCCGTTTCGCCGAATTCTGTGACGTCAGCACCCCACCCAACAGCTGTTCGGCTCGAGCGAGACGAGGACTGTACCGGCGACACAATGCCGGTCGCACGGTAGAGAGAGAGAGCCGTCTAATTAGCTGAGGTGTGCGTCAACAGATGGCCCGACCGATCTCATCACCGCGATCGTGCATACCACGACTTGGTCGCGTTAGCCGGTTCGAACCGCGCGCGGAATCGGCAGCGAATCCGCGCCGGCTTGGCCTGTGGCCGTTTGGGCCAATCCCAAACAGCTTCTTTTCTTCATCGTATCGAAGGGGAAGTGGCGCCAATGGATTCCTGGCGTTCCGTCGATTAAAATCATACCAAATTTCATGTAAATCGGACTATTTTTAACCTAGTCAAGTCAGCTTGAAATGATATAAATCGATATTCCATGGAATTTCCTTCATTATGGTCCGAATAACGTCGTTCTTAGTGTCAGCTTCATCGACGAAACATAAGGAATCGGTAGGTGTCGTTTTTGCAAAGATCTGATGAGAAATGCGCAAGTCGAAAGTTTCTCACTTCTTATTAAGCACTCGAACCCCTTCGCGGGTGGAAAGCCATAAAATTCGGTCAGGCACTACGAGGGGTTGTCCTCGCCAGGGGGTACCAGGCTGCCGCATCTCCTTGACGGGCGTTGCTCCATAATTACCCTGTATCTGGTTAGGAAATAAAATAATTCTTTATTCTTTATCGTATGGATATGGAAGTGCCGCGGATGGATTCTTTGGGGATTTCCGATGAAAATCATTACAAATGTCGTGTAAATCGGACAACTTTTACATAGGGAGTACAAATAGCTTGTGTCAAAGTAGTCCGATTTGCATGACATTTGGTATGATTTTCGTCAGAAAAACATAAGGAATCCATTGGCGTCACTTCCCTTTCGATACGATGAAGAAAAGGGTTTCTTAATACGCTGTAATGGATAATTCACCCTCGACTGCGGAGGGTCGACTTCAATTCGCTACGTTCGACCCAGGATTCGTACCTTTTTCCGGAAAAAAGCGATAAAAATCGGGTGAGGCACAGCGAAGGTCTGTCCTCGCCACGGGGTGCCAGCGCATCTCCTTGACGGGCGTTGCTCCAGAATTGCCCTGTATCATTTGGGCAGTGTGTGACCCGACTACCCTCCATGTAATTGGTCTGCGCGAAGTGGGGCGCAAGTCCGATCATTATCAGTACTCCTGCCCGAGAGGAATACGATTTACTTTAATTATAGTACATGTGTGTTTTGTAATAAAATGTTTCCATCGTCTCCTGAATTCAATAACTGGCATCCAGATATCTACGCTGCTACAATCCACCGTCAGCACGGCTCGTGGAGAGACACAGGAAGAAAAGGGGTAGCCCGCTGTCGACGCGTGGTCCTCTCGAGTATAAACACGAGCTTCAATATCAGAAGAAAAGCAAGCGTTAACGTATTCCGTGCGAGAGAAGGTGGGCATTGCTGTGAAGAGGGCCTCTTCAAGAGAGCAGCCGTTTGTGAGGAATGCAAATCCGAATGGTTCTGATACAATCTGCTCCCTATGATTGAAATTTAGTCTAGCAGCTTTCACTCCTCCTAACCTAACCAATCGAACTTGCATCCCTCCCAAAAGAACCGGCCATCCGAGCGTAGAAGCAAGTGCGAAATAAATATACCGCAGATGTACCTACCTAAGTAGCATTTCTGACGGAAAAAAATTGTCCAGCCTTTGGGCCTGGCGTAGACCTTTGGCAGGTAGGTATCTATTTCACAAGGCAGTGCCACCCGTGGAGCCAGTAAGACCGTCCCCGGTCCGTGCTATACCAGACAGTTTTCTTCCAGTGAAAATCAGTAAATTTGCAAGCGCAATATCTTAAAAACCAGTGAAAATAAAGTGTATACATTAAAGTTTATTGAATTTGTCTTGGAACGCACTATCAACTCAGGTCTTCAGAAAAAATAGTTCCATTTGAAAAACCGAACTTGACCATCGTATCTTTTAAAATAATAATCGAATACAAAATTCGTTCGCGCTAATAAATTGGCCCCCTCGAACCATGCAATTCCCTATTTTTTCTATATTTTTATCTCCAATAGTTTAGGAGAAAACCGGCTGTCCAGTCTTCCCGCGGACACCCTGTATATTACTATAGTATTCATCATCCTCATCATCACTAACATCTAAAAAGAATGTTTTTTGCCGCGCATGCCTATTTAACCAATATTGTTCGTTCGCGTAGTGGTTAACCGGCGCCTCGCCATTAGCATTGTAAAACACCTTTAAAAAGATGTCGCCATCGTGAACAGCTTCCGCCTCATGAAGTTCGTCACCACGAATTTCTTCGGTTTGAACCGCAACATTCCGACACGCAACATATATTTTGTGGTTGGAGTCATGTATAGGCTGCACTGGGGAGTCGGAGATTGCAGCGGCAGCTGGGTGATTCAATTGCACGGACAATGACATAATCTGAAACGAATTTTTTCGTATAATTCTCAAAGTTGCTGACACAACGATTCACTAAAATATGGTAATGGAAACTTACGGTACTAATCGATTATATTTCCGTGCGTTGAACGGTGGATGATATCCTTCTAAATGATCACGCTTACAACAAAAATAACAACAACTACAACAACACTATGATGCGACAGTCTTCGATGCAACTGCAATCGACTCAGACGCAATAAATTTTTAAAATGTTTCTTGTAGTAACGTATGACCGGACTGATGCAGTAGCATGATAGAACTGATTTTAACGCGATCGTTCCATGATTACACATACGAAACCATAGAGCAATAATTATTCGACGTTGCATTCGTGTAAGCAACCATCGTAAACATACAACGATAATGATTCGGGGTAGAGTTCCCAGTATTTTCACGATCGAGGAGGCTGTAAGTCAATCGTCGCGGTAGTCCATGGAATAAACATGACGTTGCACTGCACGACGCAGTATGTTTATATCTGAGTGTTGGTGGGAGTATTATAGCGACCGTGTAAGGGTGAAAAGAGTTCGATATAGATCCATGGGCATCTGATTTACGGTATACCTATGTCAGTACCCCACGATGCTCGCGTCATCGTCTTCCGATGACGATAACGATGGTAACGCGAGCCCTTCATCCGCGATGTCGCAGTTGAACGACCAAACGCTTACGATCGAGAAACATAAGATCCGCGACGCGTTAAGCCCACCGTCATTATCCGAGACGTCGTGGGGCAGTATCGTTCAAAACGGATTTATGCAATTGTCGCATCACCATCGTCAATTGCTACGTCATATCGCGTGATACAGTACTGCGAGCAAATGCACATTGTATTGCATTGTTGGTGATAAGGACGTGCATCGCAAGCAAGTGAAGTACTTTACCGCGGTCGTGTGTACGCCATTAACGCTTCTGCAGGACATTGAGAACGGTACGGTTGAAGTGTATAAAGTTGTTTGAGATGAGACCAGGGTGAGAAGAAAGGAGAGAAGTCTAAGACAGGTTATGTTCACTAAGCCACTTTATGCGGTAACCACTTCGTCAGTTTATTAAAAAACGTATAATGAGCAGATGAGCGAATGAGAGTCCCGATTTGGTGCCACAGTGTTTATACTAAGCACTGTGGACTGCACCGAGAGCGTACAGCGAAATGAAACCGCGTGAAATGCCACGTGGCGTCCACCTGATTATACTAATCGCTGGACTACTGAGCGTTCAAATGAGATGAGAAGCGCACACACGTTACTGCACGATGCGTAGCACTGAGAATGAGGTGAGCTGAGTGAAAGAACTAAAATATTTGTAACAATTCGCGATGCGATAACTCAACGAACTCGCTTAGTTCAGCGCACACAAGAGAATGGATGAATATGGCCGCTGGCCGTTACGCTTCTTCTCCGTTCTCTTGGATCGTCGACGCGCACGCTAATTGGTCGATCGATCCGAGCTGATTGGTCATCGATTGCGGCGACAGTTGATCGATCCCCGCAGATTGGCGGCTCGCCGACCGGTCAGCGCTGCTGAATCGCGGTCCGCGAGGTGCTGCCATGAGAATGAGTGTGGCGGCGTGGGAAACTATTTTCATTCCCAAACAAAAGTGTTGTACCCTCGAGCATTGACTATTACCGTGGACTCGTTTTTGTGTTGTGAATTAGCAAGATTTGTGGATGAGCACCCGACACCGATTGTGCGACGGCATTCGAAACGCGTCATTTTGCCTTTGGGTTTCCGATATCCAAACACGGACTACATCACCTGGAAGAGCCGTATCACCCATTCGGCACTATTCGTGCGTGTCTGGTAGACAAAAGTATTTGTGAATAAGTGAACATGGAGGTGTTCATGGACACGTACAGGGTTTTATCCCGGATGTCCACACTTTTACGCTCTGTTGGCCGAAAGGAGGGTTTCGATGGCTGGACGACGCGACAGTGGCTGCGCTCAACGTGTCATCCCTGCCCGACCACGACGAGGACTCCGAGGAATCCGAGGGGTACCTGTTGGAGGTGGACATCGAATATCCCAAGGAGATCCACGAGGCGCACGCCGACCTTCCATTCTGCCCGGTGCGCGAGCACGCGCCAGAAGGAAAACAAACCAAGCTGCTTGCCACGCTCGACGATAAGGAGCGATACGTCATCCACTATCGCTACCTAAAACAGTGCGTGCGACACGGTTTACGCGTGACGCGAATTCATCGGGTGTTGCGATTCGATCAGTCGCATTGGTTACGCGACTACATCCGATTGAATACCGATTTGAGGACGCGCGCTACTAGTGAATTTCAAAAGACTCTATACAAATTAATGAATAACGCGGTGTACGGGAAGACAATGGAGAATGTGCGGAATCGCGTAGACGTGCGACTGGTGACGCGGTGGGACGGTCGTTACGGCGCGGAAGCGCTGATCGCGAAACCGAACTTTCACAGTCGTACGTTTTTCTCCGAGGAGTTGGTGGCCATCGAAATGCGCAAACTAAAAGTGAAGTTCGGCAAACCGATATACGTGGGTATGAGTGTGCTCGACGTATCGAAGGAATGTTTGTATGAATTTCACTACGCATATGCGCGCGGAGTTCGGTGATCAGTGTAAGGTTCTGTACACCGACACCGACAGTCTAATGTATAGTGTGGAATGCGAGGATGTGTATGAAAGGATAAAGCGTGACATCGACCGATTCGACACGAGCGATTACGCGGTGGACAATCCGTACGGTATGCCCCGCGTAAACAAAAAGGTTCCGGGACTCATGAAAGATGAGAACAACGGCGCCTTGATGACTGACTTCGTCGGACTACGGTCTAAGATGTACACGACTAGAACATTTAACGCTACAGTGGGGTCTACGAGTGAGACTAAGAAAGTGAAGGGCGTGCGGAGACACGTGGTCGCGAACGATATACAATTCGACGATTACATTCGTTGTCTCCGCAATCTCACGGAGAAAGTGATTCGACAGAACAATATTCGATCCAGCCAACACGACGTGTATTCCGTGAGTGGGGAAAAGAACGCTCTCAGTCCATTCGCCGACAAGCGGTGTATTTTAGCCGATCAGGTCAGCACCCTTCCGTGGGGGCATTATCGAATCCCCGAGCTCGAAACCCACGAGCGCCTCGAACTTGAGCCTGACGAGTCCCTCGAGAATCCCATTGTATAGTGTGTTTGCATGTTTGTATGTGTTATCGAGATTTGAGATTGACAATAACAACATCGACAACAACATCAACAACAACATCGACAACGCCAACATGAACGCCAATGCCAACGCCAACGCCAACATCAACATCAACAACAAAATCAACATCAACCCGCGATTATCGGTATGTTGAACAAGTACGTGTGGTCCGTATCGTTCACTACTCTGACGCCGTTCGAGAAAAAGAAGCAGGTAAACTGGCTTACAACGCGATACCACGGGCTTCTCTGGTCTGACGGATGGATTCCGTACCATAAACTTCCGGAAATGCTTGCCCGAAAGCTCGCTAACATTGATGTAGTGTATGTGAAGAGATTGGAAAAGAAGTCTGTCACAACATCTCCTGTAAACTAACATTTGCATCGAGGATATTACCGAATTGTAGGTACAACAAGAAAAAGAACGTGAACAACGCTGATGACTACAACAACAACAATAATAGCAACAACGTTAGCGACGTCGATGACGACGGTGGATACGATGTCGTTAACGATTATTGTGGAATCGTACCTGCCGCAGCTGTTCCTTCCCTAAAAGCAATGTCTGCGATGAACACCGTACGATGTCCTTTCCATGAAAAACGCAATGATATGTGTGCACTAGAAAACGTGCAGAAAATAGGGTAGTTCATACATCGTGGAATCTAACGTGAATCGTACATACATAGGGTGACCTGTCCAGTGAATGAACACTTAAGCTACATGTCTGTTAAAATTAGTATTCAAAAGTCGTTAATTAATCCCCTGAATGTTATTGCTATAAGCGAGCTGATTTAATACTAAAGTAAGACATCCCGGAACATCATTCTAGCAATGTTTGATAGTCATAACTTTCATTAAAAGTTTGGCAGAGGATTAAATTAAAAAAATGTACCAATGACCAGTGAATGAACGGGATAATAACAGAGGGGCGCGCGAAATTCAAAGTCGGTGACAAGGTACGCGCGAGCAAGTTCAAGACCCTCTTCGAGAAGGGATACACTCCGAACTGGTCGACCGAAGTGTTCGAAATCGTAACCGTACAACGAACGTACTCGGTGACGTACATTCTGCGCGATTCCGCGGGAGAGCCGATCTCGGGTGGATTCTACGAGTACGAACTACATTCGGTCGCGAAACCGACAGTCTCTCTCTGGTCGAGAAGATTATTCGTCGCAAGGGAAACCAGGTGTACGTTAAGTGGCTCGGTTTCGATTCGTCACGGAACTCGTGGATAAGCAGCAAGGATATTCTATGATTCCCGATTATAAACGCATTATATGTTACTGAAATAAATAAAAATAAATACATATAAATATATACATTGTCCGTTTATTCAAGTATTCATATTCTCCTTCTTCATCTCGTATATGCGTACAATTAATCATAATAAAGTAAGGAAAATATATATACATATATACATATAATTTTGGCTATGCTACGCTATACAATTTTGGCTATTCTACGCTATATACAATTTTGACTATTCTATGCTATATACAATTTTGACTATTCTACGCTATACGTATATTAGATCACAAAAAAAAAGAAAATAATATAATCACACAAAAAAAGAAAATAATATAATTACAATATAAAAAAAGGTGTGAAATCAAAATGAGCTGCAAGTACATCACAAAAAAAAGAAAATAATATAATCACACAAAAAAGAAAATAACATAATTACAATATAAAAAAATATGTGAAATCAAAATGAGCTGCAAGTACATCACAAAAAAAAGAAAATAATATAATCACCCAAAAAAAGAAAATAATATAATTACAATATAAAAAAATGTGAAATCAAAATGAGCTGCAAGTACATAAAGGTGCTTTCCAACTGCGCTTAAGATGACACAACTACATATACACAGCTAAAATGTTGTGTTCATAAATTTCATTACGCATATCGTGGACATTTTTTAATTAACCCATCAAAAAGAATCCCATTTAAAAACATTGTCGTAAATTAATTAATAGCTTTACAAAATTAATGATATACAAAAATTGCGCCAATTATAACAATGACTATTTATACAAAGAAAAACAATGTATTAAATAATATAACACAACAAAAGACAAAAAAAAAATGTCCGCGGCCTGGAAGTCAAATACTTGGCGTGGCCAGGCACGGTCAAGGTGTCGTTGAATAAGAATTATTTAATAATGCCAAATAATGAAAGTGTATTCATATGGTCAGAGTTTTAAATGGACAAATTATGTGAAAGCTTGTGAGAGGAAAGGTATGGGTGAAGATGAATGATCTTACAATTATTTTAAAACGCAATATAATGAAAATGTACTCATATTGTCTGAGTTTTAAATGGACAAATTATCTGAAAGCCTGCGAGGGGGAATGTATGGGTATTGATGATCTCAGAATACCTTGCCTGGCCACGCCAAGTATTTGACGTCCAGGCCGCGGACATTTTTTTGTTGTCTTTTGTTGTGTTATATTATTTAATACATTGTTTTTCTTTGTATAAATAGTCATTGTTATAATTGGCGCAATTTTTGTATATCATTAATTTTGTAAAGCTATTAATTAATTTACGACAATGTTTTTAAATGGGATTCTTTTTGATGGGTTAATTAAAAAATGTCCACGATATGCGTAATGAAATTTATGAACACAACATTTTAGCTGTGTATATGTAGTTGTGTCATCTTAAGCGCAGTTGGAAAGCACCTTTATGTACTTGCAGCTCATTTTGATTTCACATTTTTTTATATTGTAATTATATTATTTTCTTTTTTTGGGTGATTATATTATTTTCTTTTTTTTTGTGATGTACTTGCTGCTCATTTTGATTTCACATCTTTTTTTATATTGTAATTATATTTTTTATTTTTTATTTATGTGATTATATTTATTTGATAATAATACTTTATTCGTCCTTGACTTTTCATGTTTCTTTGTCTTTTTTTTTGGTTTTTTTTTATATTTATTTTTTTATAATACTCTTTTTCTTCCTCGACTTTTTCATGTATACTATTTTCTTTTTTTGTGATTTTTGATAATACTATTTTTTGTCCTCGACATTTTCATGTACTTGGCGTATTTTTTACTTTTTTAAAGTTTTTTTTTTGGGGATCTCACTTCTTTTTACAAAGTACGTTAATCTACGCATATTTTAAGGTTACTGAGGTTAAAACTGCATTTATAACATAACATATTATTCTAATCATCTCTTTCACCGGTGTTTTTATATTCTTGTACTGTGAAAATATTTCATTCCGAATCTTTCGACGCCTGCAATTATCGAGCAGGTAAAGTGTGATAGCCGTTAAAATAGCCGTATTTTTAACATTAAAATTTGCGTAGAGTAATATATAAATAATATAATATATGGAACGTACTATATATAATACGTAATATCCACAATATATATTTCCACGGGAAAAATTGTTAACCCATTCGACAAAAAGGCGAAATGGTATTTTTTCATACTACGTGAATACTACGACCCCCATATGTACTATTGTTCCAAAAGCGATTTCCACATCCGTGGCGTCCCCTTGTTAGCTTCCCGGCTTAAAAATCAAAAATTCAAAGAGCCCGCGGCAGAATGTGTCCGTATCTGTGGCGATTCGAGTAACGGCTCCTCTCCACTAGAGGGCCACTCCAGCGATCCAACTCCCGACGCTCTCTCGCGAGTGGTCAGAAGCCACTCCCTTCATATATAAGGAAGGTCCGTCCCAGTCCTAACATCCCAGCGTATAAGGCAGGGTTCCGCCAGACGCCTTACTGATGAGTCCACTGGCGGACCCGGGACGAAACGCATCCTTCCTTTTCCTTGGGCGCACAGTTCGCCCAAATTGGTGACCCCCGACGTGATTGTGCAACAAACGTCTCTCTCTGGGCTCGAAGCAACCAACGCTCGCCCACTATCTCAGGCTCCGAGGCTTGGAGCGACAAAGGTCGCTCGCCTTCTCTCTCCAAGTCTACGAGAGCAACGAGAAGAGGCCCGCTGCCTCTTCCTTACCGGCTCGAGCACAGCTGTCCTCTCCGACGTGTGCATCGGCAGAGCGACCAAGCCAACGCCGTCTCCTCTCTCCTTGGGCTTCGAGCAACAAGCTCGCCCACTCCTTCAAGGCTCAAGCGACAAGCTTGCCTTCTTCCTTACCGGCTCGAGTTAACACAGCCTCGCCGCTTCTCTCTCTGGGCTCCGAGCAAACAAGCTCGCCCACTCTCCGGCTCGAGCACAGCTGTCCTCTCCGACGTGGTGCATCGGCAGAGCGACCAAGCCAACGCCGTCTCTCTCTTGGGCTTCGAGCAACAAGCTCGCCCACTCTTCAAGGCTCAAGCGATAAGCTTGCCTTCTTCCTTACCGGATCGAGTTAACACAGCCTCGCCGCTTCTCTCTCTGGGCTCCGAGCAACAAGCTCGCCCACTCTTCGGCTCGAAAGCAACAAAGCTCGCCACTCTCTCTCCAATCTTCCTCTACGGAATCCTCGAGCAATAATCGCCATCAACAACACCACATTCGGTCTCGATCCCTTCTCCTCCCTCGAAGGCCTCTGGGGGGGAGTGGATGTGGCGGTTCGAGTAACGGCTCCTCTCTACTAGAGGGCCACTCCAGCGATCCAACTCCCGACGCTCTCTCGCGAGTGGTCAGAAGCCACTCCCTTCATATATAAGGAAGGTCCGTCCCAGTCCTAACATCCCAGCGTATAAGGCAGGGTTCCGCCAGACGCCTTACTGATGAGTCCACTGGCGGACCCGGGACGAAACGCATCCTTCCTTTTCCTTGGGCGCACAGTTCGCCCAAATATTTATGCCAAAAGCGGGCTCCTTAAAAAACAAAAGAGCAGCGGAGGAGCTCGCCTCATCGTTTCACGTGGCGAGAAAGGCCATTCTCGATCGTGGAGCTGTAAGAAAATGACTGATAATGTAAGTAAAAAAAAAAATACTGTTCATATATTCATTCATAGCTATCGTTATTCATATGCTCTAGCCCGGTTATCTGTATTCGCTAGTTTTATTCGTGAGATATTCGTGAGATTTATTTTTGTTCGTTAGTTTTATTCGTGATTCGTGAGATTTTTTCGTCACTTAAATTCTGATTACAATCTGCGTATGATAGAAGAAAGTCATACATCTAGCGCAAGGATATGTATTATTCAATAGCAAATTTGAAATGGGAAATTCGGATTATATAAAAATTACATTACATTATTACAAAATATGTTTCTTCTCATCATTACTTTACAACCCTTTCAATTATTCAATCATATAATAAACTGTAACATATTAACATTAACATTATTTTGTGAACAATTCGCAGTTGTAACTAGTAGTAAAACAAGAAGATATTGCACATGTTGAAGCATATTCTATCTATAACTCATTACGCCAATGATTAGAAATATTACAAACATATCTAAGTTGAACGTAAACGAACATGTAAAGTACAACATTTTGAAAGTGTATGGTAGGCACTTTGCCTACGTTAACTATCAATGGAAGTAGATCGTATCTGTATAGCAAGTAATATATACAACAAGAACATATTGGATACATAGAAGCATATTTTAACTCGGATGTTCTTTCAGACTTCTAATCGCTGGCGTTACGAGTTAGAATATGCTTCAACGTGTGCAATATCTACTTTATGTACTATATGTACTTTACATGTTCGTTTACGTTCAACTCAGATATGTTTGATAATATTTCCAATCGTTGACGTTATAAGTTATAGTAGAATATGCTTCAACGTGTGCAATATCTTCTTGTTTTGCTACTAATTACAACTGCGAATCGTTCGAACATATCTGAGTTGAACGTAAACGAACATGTAAAGTACAACATTTTGAAAGTTCTTGGTAGGCATTTTGCCTACATTAACTATCAGTGGAAGTAGACCGTAATTGTATAGCAAGTAATACAACAAACAAGAAGATAGACACGTTGAAGCATATTCTAACTTGTAACGCCAGCGATTAGAAATATGAAACACATTCGACTTAAAATATGCTTCTATGTATCCACTATGTTCTTGTTGTATTACTTGCTATACAATTACGGTCTACTACCATTGATAGTTAACATAGGCGAAGTGTCTATCAAAGACATTCAAATATATTTCTAATCGTTGGCGTTATAAGTTATAGAATATGCTTCAACGTGTGCAATATCTTCTTGTTTTACTACTAGTTACAACTGCGAATCCTTCACAAAATAATGTTATAATAAGTTACAGTTTTTTGTATTAAATATAATGTAATGTAATTTTTATAATTTCGCATCATACACTATTTTAGTTTTCAAATTTATATATTTCCTAATTTCCAATTTGCAATGGAAAAATACTTACCCTTGCGCTACATGTATGACTTTCTTCTATCATACGCAGCTTTTATGAACTGTTGATCTTTTATTTATATATATTTATATATATTATCCGATAATTAATTGTTTATTAATATTTGTAGACAAATATGGAGGACGCCTTATTGGCAGGTAAATAATAAAAATTTATATATCTACATTTATTCAAATTTATTATTTTTCCAGTCATTTAATGATAAAATTAATTTTAATATGGCGGAGCTGCCACGTGCTTCGGCTCCGCCACCACGGGCTTCGGCTCCACCACAACCACCACCACCACCACCAGCAGCAGCGAGCCAGGCCCCGGCTGATGGTAAATATACATAAATATACATAAAATAAAACACATACATAAAACATATACACATTTTAAGAAGTTATACGCTTTTAGAATGTTCGAAAATAAGTGGGTCATTCCACGCCAACTCGATCACTTTTTTCCCTCGATGTCTCGGATTTTGTTCAAACTTGAATATGTTGTAGTCCTCGTGAAATAAGGGCACGGGGGGGGGGGGGTTAATTCACCATTTTGTCGATTTCAAGTTTCTTTAAAAAACACAGGGCCTTGAATTTTGCGATTTTTGCCTATTTTCGTGAAAATGGGTTGTACTTATGAATTTTTATCTCGGAAACTATTTGTCTATTAACTATTTAGTTAATTCTTACGGCATTTTAATGTAGAAAGATCGGCCTTCTTGAATAATTTTTTTCCAGATCCAAAAATTAATTTTGCGACATTGAAAATTATAAATAAAGTTTTATTTTGCAAATTGAGGCTCAAGGTCACGATTTTAAAAATCCAAAAAAAATACCACCATATTCGCCGAAGAATTTTCTATAAAATCAGACTATCTCTTATTGGTAATTTGCATATTTAACGTCGCAGAAAGCTGTTAAAGACAGCGGCGCGCGCCGTTTCAGGTATAAGCGAGCTGCGCGCTCCGCTATTACGGCCGCCCGACCGTACCACTCGCAAAATTCAAGGCCCCGTATTTTTTAAACAAACTCGAAATCGACAAAATGGTGAATTAAACCCCCCCCCCCCCCAATTTCACGAGGACTACAACATATTCAAGTTTGAACAAAATCCGAGACATCGAGGGAAAAAAGTGATCGAGTTGGCGTGGAATGACCCAAGTCTAAATTTAAATACTAATAAATTTATTGTTTATACTACTAATTACAGGACCGTACGTGGCTCGCCACAGAAAAGGCGGATGGAGGGTGAGGGCCCAGGAGGAGAATAGGATAGCCCTGGAAATGATGAGGGCCCAGGCTGTCGCCCTCCGGAACATAATCAGCGACCGATACCGCGGCCGTGGCTGGGAGCGGGGCCGGGGCCGTGGCGACCAATAAATAAATAATAACAATAATTTTTTTTAATATATATTTATATATATACAGTGTGTCCGCGGGAAAGCTAAACAGCCGGCTTCCTCCTAAACTATTGGAGATAAAAATATAAAAAAAATAGGGAATTGCATGGTTCGAGGGGGCCAAATAATTAGCGCGAACGAATTTTTCTATCGATTATTATTTTAAAAGATACGATGGTCAAGTTCGGTTTTTCAAATGGAACTATTTTTTTTGAACACCTGAGTTGATAGTGCGTTCCAAGACAAATTCAATAAGCTTTAATGTATACACTTTATTTTCACTGGTTTTTAAGATATTGCGCTTGCAAATTTACTGATTTTCACTGGAAGAAAACTGTCTGGTATAGCACGGACCGGGGACGGTCTTACTGGTTCCACGGGTGACACTGCCTTTTGAAATAGATACCTACCTGCCAAAGGTCTACGCCAGGCCCAAAGGCTGGACAATTTTTTTCCGTCAGAAATGCTACTTAGGTAGGTACATCTGCGGTATATTTATTTCGCACTTGCTTCTACGCTCGGATGGCCGGTTATTTTGGGAGGGATGCAAGTTCGATTGGTTAGGTTAGGAGGAGTGAAAGTTGCTAGACTAAATTTCAATCATAGGGAGCAGATTGTATCAGAACCATTCGGATTTGCATTCCTCACAAACGGCTGCTCTCTTGAAGAGGCCCTCTTCACAGCAATGCCCACCTTCTCTCGCACGGAATACGTTAACGCTTGCTTTTCTTCTGATATTGAAGCTCGTGTTTATACTCGAGAGGACCACGCGTCGACAGCGGGCTACCCCTTTTCTTCCTGTGTCTCTCCACGAGCCGTGCTGACGGTGGATTGTAGGAGCGTAGATATCTGGATGCCAGTTATTGAATTCAGGAGACGATAGAAACATTTTATTACAAAACACACATGTACTATAATTAAAGTAAATCGTATTCCTCTCGGGCAGGAGTACTCATAATGATCGAACTTGCGCCCCACTTCGCGCAGACCAATTACACGGAGGGTAGTCGGGTCACACACTGCCCAAATGATACAGGGTAATTCTGGAGCAACGCCCGTCAAGGAGATGCGCTGGCACCCCGTGGCGAGGACAGACCTTCGCTGTGCCTCACCCGATTTTTATGGCTTTTTTTCCGGAAAAAGGTACGAATCCTGGGTCGAACGTAGCGAATTGAAGTCGACCCTCCGCAGTCGAGGGTGAATTATCCATTACAGCGTATTAAGAAACCCTTTTCTTCATCGTATCGAAAGGGAAGTGACGCCAATGGATTCCTTATGTTTTTCTGACGAAAATCGTACCAAATGTCATGCAAATCGGACTACTTTGACACAAGTTATTTGTATTCCCTATGTAAAAGTTGTCCGATTTACACGACATTTGTAATGATTTTCATCGGAAAACCCCAAGGAATCCATCGGCGACACTTCCATATTCATACGATAAGGAATAACGAATTGTTTTATTTCATAAAAAGGTAGGTACAGGCCGATTCTGGTGCTGCGCCCGTCACCCCGTGGCGAGGACAACACCCCGCAGTGCCCATAGAATTTTATGGCTCTTTTCGGAAAAAGGTACGAATCCTGGGCCGAACGTAACGAATTGAAGTCGACCCTCCGCTGTCGAGGGTGAAATATCCATTTGAGCGTATTAAGAAACTCTTTTCTTCATCGTATCGAAGGGGAAGTGACGCCAATGGATTCCTTATGTTTTTCTGACGAAAATCATACCAAATGTCATGCAAATCGGACTACTTTGACACAAGCTATTTGTATTCCTTATGTAAAAATAGTCCGATTTTCATGATGTTTGGCATGATTTTAATCGGGAGAACGCCCGGAATCCATTGGCGTCACTTCCCCTTCGATACGATGAAGAAAAGAGTTTCTTAATACGCTCAAATGGATATTTCACCCTCGACAGCGGAGGGTCGACTTCAATTCGTTACGTTCGGCCCAGGATTCGTACCTTTTTCCGAAAAGAGCCATAAAATTCTATGGGCACTGCGGGGTGTTGTCCTCGCCACGGGGTGACGGGCGCAGCACCAGAATCGGCCTGTACCTACCTTTTTATGAAATAAAACAATTCGTTATTCCTTATCGTATGAATATGGAAGTGTCGCCGATGGATTCCTTGGGGTTTTCCGATGAAAATCATTACAAATGTCGTGTAAATCGGACAACTTTTACATAGGGAATACAAATAACTTGTGTCAAAGTAGTCCGATTTGCATGACATTTGGTACGATTTTCGTCAGAAAAACATAAGGAATCCATTGGCGTCACTTCCCTTTCGATACGATGAAGAAAAGGGTTTCTTAATACGCTGTAATGGATAATTCACCCTCGACTGCGGAGGGTCGACTTCAATTCGCTACGTTCGACCCAGGATTCGTACCTTTTTCCGGAAAAAAAGCCATAAAAATCGGGTGAGGCACAGCGAAGGTCTGTCCTCGCCACGGGGTGCCAGCGCATCTCCTTGACGGGCGTTGCTCCAGAATTACCCTGTATCATTTGGGCAGTGTGTGACCCGACTACCCTCCGTGTAATTGGTCTGCGCGAAGTGGGGCGCAAGTTCGATCATTATCAGTACTCCTGCCCGAGAGAAATACGATTTACTTTAATTATAGTACATGTGTGTTTTGTAATAAAATGTTTCCATCGTCTCCTGAATTCAATAACTGGCATCCAGATATCTACGCTCCTACAATCCACCGTCAGCACGGCTCGTGGAGAGACACAGGAAGAAAAGGGGTAGCCCGCTGTCGACGCGTGGTCCTCTCGAGTATAAACACGAGCTTCAATATCAGAAGAAAAGCAAGCGTTAACGTATTCCGTGCGAGAGAAGGTGGGCATTGCTGTGAAGAGGGCCTCTTCAAGAGAGCAGCCGTTTGTGAGGAATGCAAATCCGAATGGTTCTGATACAATCTGCTCCCTATGATTGAAATTTAGTCTAGCAACTTTCACTCCTCCTAACCTAACCAATCGAACTTGCATCCCTCCCAAAATAACCGGCCATCCGAGCGTAGAAGCAAGTGCGAAATAAATATACCGCAGATGTACCTACCTAAGTAGCATTTCTGACGGAAAAAAATTGTCCAGCCTTTGGGCCTGGCGTAGACCTTTGGCAGGTAGGTATCTATTTCAAAAGGCAGTGTCACCCGTGGAACCAGTAAGACCGTCCCCGGTCCGTGCTATACCAGACAGTTTTCTTCCAGTGAAAATCAGTAAATTTGCAAGCGCAATATCTTAAAAACCAGTGAAAATAAAGTGTATACATTAAAGCTTATTGAATTTGTCTTGGAACGCACTATCAACTCAGGTGTTCAAAAAAAATAGTTCCATTTGAAAAACCGAACTTGACCATCGTATCTTTTAAAATAATAATCGATAGAAAAATTCGTTCGCGCTAATTAATTGGCCCCCTCGAACCATGCAATTCCCTATTTTTTTTATATTTTTATCTCCAATAGTTTAGGAGGAAGCCGGCTGTTTAGCTTTCCCGCGGACACACTGTATATTAATATATATTTTTGATACATCAAAATGTGGTTATTTCATTTGCTCATGCAGCCCTTCTCTTTCAGCTGTTGAAATAATTCTCTTCGTCTGCATTGCTCACTGAAAAATAGGACACATTTACTAATTATTTATAATAAATTATCACATGCGCTCAGATGTCAAGATCATTGAATGAATAATTGCGTATGCTATGCAAACCCCTACCTGAAAATTTGTGCGTACATAGTCTGATGTAGATTACACTGCATCATCTTCTGCTTCGATTACCTGTGAATATATAAAATCCACATTTTAGTTATTTTAGTTACAACTTAACGTAGAACTTCTATAGAAACAGAGTGGCATTTTGCTATAGTAAGAGTAGAGACTATAAAATGTGTCAGAAGGAGGTGAGAGCGTATGGCAGAAAGTCTTGTTGCAGAAAATTTAAATAAATGCTAATGGTAGTAATTCAGCGAACATGAACAAAGAGATTCAATATTTTCAACACACGATTGGTTTTGGAATAAAATTAGTTTAGTATGTTTATTATTGGTGAATTGCAATATTGTTAATGGGAACCTAAAAAATTAATGAATTAATGAATACATGGCAACTACTGTGGATTTTATATTAAAGTATCACGAATGTCTTTCACAAAAGATTGAAAAGCATCAAGTGAGATGTGTTTTCAGCGTACTTTCTTCACTAATGTGACTTGCTTTACATTGCAAGCAGTCCACCATAATCTATTTTCTTAATAATTTTTAATGCTATGTCGTTTGACAAATTTTGTAGATTTACCTTATTTGACAAATTTCTAGAAACTTGTGCGAAACAAGATGCTCTGTCTATCTATCTAATCGTCTCCGGACAACCTCCAAGCCCGTGCGTCCCCTTCATTTTTATCCAAGTCCTGTGCGTCCCCTTCATTTCTATAAGCTTTACATAAAAACTCTAAATTAAAAATAATTTGCTGGTATAATAAAAATATCTGTCAATTTGAATGCAATGCAATTTGTTATAATATATATTTTGTACATGCATGGTACAAATTTCCAGAAACTTATGCGATAGAAGATGCTTCTGTGTCGAACCTTCTCCAGACAACTTCCAAGTCTGCGACTCTACATAAAAAATCTATTAAATAATTTTGGCGACCCACCTTGTTAATTGAGTCAATAATTCAGTCTCCCATGTAGTGTAAAAACTCGTGACATTTCAAATTTGGACAACTTACCTTAATCGACACTTGGCAGGTTATGATGAATTGACACTTGGTAGGTTATAAAGCGATGACACTTGGTAGGTTATCTAATTCATAGTATATACATAGGTATATGTACAATGACGGACGCCGATCCCTGCCGCATGATCCCGAGAGTCGACGAACGAAACATACAGTAGTTTCTTTTGGCTGAAGGTGTGCGTGTAATGCGTATATACGTATTATGTTGACAAAAAATTTCTTGGAGAAGGAGAAGAAGAAGAAAATCTTACCGTTTTCGACAGATCCATGAGACGATATTACGATATCTCTATCATGCGTGGACCGATTTTATTGAAATTGGTCTTATTTGAAATCTTATATACGATTTACATGAGAAAAATGCCATTAAATATAGAAAATATTGCAGGCGTGATGAGATATTAATGAAATAATTTTCAGGTTAGGTTGGAATGGCTGTGCTTCGAGTAAAGATACACGGCAGCGACAGGCATATACAAGGTGTCTTTTCTTTCATGTACTTGGCGTCGAGACGCTACCGCGTCTCTAGATATTCGTAAATAACATGAACAAAAGAAAGAATGAAACGTATATACATACAAACATACAAACACACAACATGCAAACACACTATACAATGGGATTCTCGAGGGACTCGTCAGGCTCAAGTTCGAGGCGCTCGTGGGTTTCGAGCTCGGGGATTCGATAATGCCCCCACGGAAGGGTGCTGACCTGATCGGCTAAAATACACCGCTTGTCGTCGAATGGACTGAGAGCGTTCTTTTCCCCACTCACGGAATACACGTCGTGTTGGCTGGATCGAATATTGTTCTGTCGAATCACTTTCTCCGTGAGATTGCGGAGACAACGAATGTAATCGTCGAATTGTATATCGTTCGCGACCACGTGTCTCCGCACGCCCTTCACTTTCTTAGTCTCACTCGTAGACCCCACTGTAGCGTTAAATGTTCTAGTCGTGTACATCTTAGACCGTAGTCCGACGAAGTCAGTCATCAAGGCGCCGTTGTTCTCATCTTTCATGAGTCCCGGAACCTTTTTGTTTACGCGGGGCATACCGTACGGATTGTCCACCGCGTAATCGCTCGTGTCGAATCGGTCGATGTCACGCTTTATCCTTTCATACACATCCTCGCAGTCCACACTATACATTAGACTGTTGGTGTCGGTGTACAGAACCTTACACCGATCACCGAACTCCGCGCGCATATGCGTAGTGAAATTCATACAAACATTCCTTCGATACGTCGAGCACACTCATACCCACGTATATCGGTTTGCCGAACTTCACTTTTAGTTTGTGCATTTCGATGGCCACCAACTCCTCGGAGAAAAACGTACGACTGTGAAAGTTCGGTTTCGCGATCAGCGCTTCCGCGCCGTAACGACCGTCCCACCGCGTCACCAGTCGCACGTCTACGCGATTCCGCACATTCTCCATTGTCTTCCCGTGCACCGCGTTATTCATTAATTTGTATAGAGTCTTTTGAAATTCACTAGTAGCGCGCGTCCTCAAATCGGTATTCAATCGGATGTAGTCGCGTAACCAATGCGACTGATCGAATCGCAACACCCGATGAATTCGCGTCACGCGTAAACCGTGTCGCACGCACTGTTTTAGGTAGCGATAGTGGATGACGTATCGCTCCTTATCGTCGAGCGTGGCAAGCAGCTTGGTTTGTTTTCCTTCTGGCGCGTGCTCGCGCACCGGGCAGAATGGAAGGTCGGCGTGCGCCTCGTGGATCTCCTTGGGATATTCGATGTCCACCTCCAACAGGTACCCCTCGGATTCCTCGGAGTCCTCGTCGTGGTCGGGCAGGGATGACACGTTGAGCGCAGCCACTGTCGCGTCGTCCAGCCATCGAAACCCTCCTTTCGGCCAACAGAGCGTAAAAGTGTGGACATCCGGGATAAAACCCTGTACGTGTCCATGAACACCTCCATGTTCACTTATTCACAAATACTTTTGTCTACCAGACACGCACGAATAGTGCCGAATGGGTGATACGGCTCTTCCAGGTGATGTGGTCCGTGTTTGGATATCGGAAACCCAAAGGCAAAATGACGCGTTTCGAATGCCGTCGCACAATCGGTGTCGGGTGCTCATCCACAAATCTTGCTAATTCACAACACAAAAACGAGTCCACGGTAATAGTCAATGTTCGAGGGTACAACACTTTATAGACTTCAACCGTACCGTTCTCAATGTCCTGCAGAAGCGTTAACGGCGTACACACGACCGCGGTAAAGTACTTCACTTGCTTGCGATGCACGTCCTTATCACCAACAATGCAATACAATGTGCATTTGCTCGCAGTACTGTATCACGCGATATGACGTAGCAATTGACGATGGTGATGCGACAATTGCATAAATCCGTTTTGAACGATACTGCCCCACGACGTCTCGGATAATGACGGTGGGCTTAACTCGTCGCGGATCTTATGTTTCTCGATCGTAAGCGTTTGGTCGTTCAACTGCGACATCGCGGATGAAGGGCTCGCGTTACCATCGTTATCGCCATCGGAAGACGATGACGCGAGCATCGTGGGGTACTGACATAGGTATACTGTAAATCAGATGCCCATGGATCTATATCGAACGCTTTTCACCCTTACACGGTCGCTATAATACTCCCACCAACACTCAGATATGAACATACTGTATCGTGCAGTGCAACGTCATGTTTATTCCATGGACTACCGCGACGATTGACTTACAGCCTCCTCGATCGTGTAACGTTCTCGAACGTGACGTTGCCGTTCTTACAGGAGATTCACGAGTAGAGCGGTTTACCTGTGAATTTGTGGAATTGGTTCGGGTGGCGTGCGATTAAGAAATGAATTTCAAGATACGAGAGTCCTTCTTTAGCAATAAATAACAAATGTTTATTAAAAAATAAATGGTTATTGACCTTTGGTCGCTCGGTCTATAAAACAATAAGATTCTTTTATAAGGTAATCGCGTAACGACATATCGGTCGGTATTACAGAATATCGCTCGGTTTGGGTTTCGACGCTGAGTCGGTAATTAGGAGTATTATATAGGTTTTAGACGCTAGGATGGTTATAAGGAATATCGCGTTAATTATTCTAAAGATACGATTCTAAATCGTAATTGAACATAAAGTCTTATATACACGTAGTCTGTATAATGTGTAATACAGGAATTGACGCTAGGTCGATTTAGTAATGTTGAGTTGAGATATCGAGAGGATTCCTTCTCTCTGTATTGTGGTGGCTTCCAGTTGCCTATCAGCTTGCCCACGCTTTCTAGGATGGTAGCTGAGTGCTAGTGTAAGCGCTCTCAGATGGTAGCCAGGTAGCCGGTAAAGGCGTCCCCAGATTGAAGTTGAATTTGGCTTCCTTCCTTCGGATTTGGTAATGACTTCTGGTGCCTATTAGCTGGCCCACGCTTTGGAGTATGTGGTGTAGGGAACGGTAAGTATGCCCTGGGTGCGTAATTGAGGAGCTAATTAAAGCTACCTCGGTTTTGAGATTGAGCAGCTAATTAAAGCTACCTCGGTTTTGAGATTGAGGAGCTAATTAAAGCTACCTCGGTAGGAAGTTGAGGAGCTAACTAAAGCTACCTCGATAGGAAGTTGAGGAGCTAACTAAAGCTACCTCGGTTTTGAGATTGAGGAGCTAATTAAAGCTACCTCGAGAGGAAGTTTTTTAGAGTTTGGGTTTTAAAGATAACTTCTTGTGTGCTGGTTCGGTGGCAGAACCTCGTCGTCGTCTGTTCTTCGTGGTTCGGTGGCAGAACCAAGTCTCCTTCTCTGCTGCTGGCGAGCCTGTATTTATACTCGTTGTTGGTGCTTGGCTCGCGCCAATCACTAGCTGCGCGATCTCGCGCACCAATTATAATTAACGTCCGGTTCGCGCCATTCGCGTACTACGCTCGGTTTATTCGGCGTCCGGTTGATCGTGCTGTCTACGCACGCGCGTTCTATTCACTCGCGGCACTGAGTTCGCTTGTTTGAAAAGGACGGTTATGCGCGTGCGTTGCGCGTCACTGGATTCACTCGCGCGCTGTTCGAACGCGCTCTCTTAGATATAAGGTATACATAATTAACAATTTGTGTAAAAACAAAGTAAAAATTTATGGCGGTCGTAGCGGTACGTTACATCTCACCGCCCGGTTTTTCTCTCGTCCCGAGAGATGTATATTTAGAAAGATGTCTGGCGCTCGATTTCTTCTTCGATTTGTTTTAATGTTCTTACGTTTTCGCTAGGGTTGATCGTTGTCCCTGTTGTCGGGGGTGCTGCGTTCCCCGTGCCGAATAGAAATATATATTTCCACGCGCGCCGCCGTGGATCAGAATGGGTGAGCTTCGTATACGGTTGCCAGTCCACTTCTGGAACTGTTATTTTGCGCAATTTCCATGGCGATTTGGAACGCGGCGACATCGAGTTTGACGGAGTTGACGGTGTTGACGGGGTTGACGGTGTCGACGGGGTAGAGTTCGTTGATGTTGAATTAAACAATGTTCTTATATTTTTAACTTTCTTTCCCGATCGTTTTGGCATGATGAGAAATACTGTTTGCTCTGGGTTTACTATGTATGCTCGAGACAGAATGAAGCCTTGCTGTACGATGTCCTTTAAATATATTTGGTTCTCCTGACGTTGTACTATCCCCATTATTGACTACATGTTCCCCTAATATTTCTTGTCTTCTTCTATTTACAGACTTTTATTACTTATTTATAAGATTCCTCGAAAAGTTTCTATCCTACTCTATTTACTACGCGACTCTATTTTTCTATTGTTCAGGAATGCGCGGTTTGTTTACGTCGCGGCTCGGTATGTCCTTGGTGCAGGACCATCGTTCTCGCTTGATTGATAGGGATACGAAGGTAGGTTTGAAATAAGTATTGGAGATTAATATGTTGGAAAAAATAGAAGAAAATTTATTGGGGCCGTGGTTGGGCCCGTTCATGGGCCTCCAGTACATTTAATGCCACCCCCAATTCAAGGGCTTCCCTATTGTTTTCGCTTAAGTGCATAAATGCTTCTATGCATTCCTTGCACTGGGCTGCCGTTCCCCATGTATAAATCTCCTGGGTACAGTTCAGGCAATATTTAAAGTTCACTAGGTGCCTGCGTAGCGTGAGGATGTGGAGGCATGCTTCCTGTAGCATGGGTGACATATTTTTCGCCGGTATAAGTCGCTGAGGTCTGTTCGGTAACCTTCCTATTTGGATTTTAGGCACACCATTTCTAAGAGCATAACGTACGGGTCCTCTTCTCTTTCACGAGGGCGGTGAACCCACTTTTCCTCTGCCGATTTGTTGGGCATGGTCTGTACAGGCACACCACGTTTTTCAATGACTCGATTTTATTTGCTTATAATTTTATTCTTTTAATTAATATGTGTTTTGTGCTGTTCCTACCTTAGTTTCTTTTGTGTCGGGTTTTCTTTCCGTCTCTCTTGCTTCCTTTTCACTTTTACTTTTTTGTAGAAAGAATTTTCGCGTGGCTTTTGGCTTGGCGTCACTTTTCAGAATGGTTCCTTGCATAGCCCCCACCACTTTCAAATTTAGCGCTGCGAAGTTGTTAGAGGTTTGCCCTGATGTCCCTAGGGGCGCCACAGTCTGGTGGCGTATAGGCCCTTTTTATTCTGTCCTGGTGGACAACCTTAGTTCTGCGGGGGCTCACAGCTACCTTTACATTGTTGTTTTTCAAGATTTCTATGATTGTATATGGCCCATCGTATTCGTCGCTGAATTTATCCCTTTTTGGTTTTAATACTAATACTTGTTCGCCTCTGTGGTAATTAACTGAGGATATTTTTCGGTCGTAGTAGTATTTTTGTGTGTGTTTTGAGTTTGTTAGATTGTGTCTTCCCATTTCGCGGATATTAAATAACTTTGTGACTAACCCATCCACGAAGTCTGGATATGTGGCTAACGAGTCGTTTGGTATTAGGCTTGATGGTTGTCTGGCCTTTTTACCGTATATTAATTCGTAGGGAGTGTATTTAGTACCTTCATGTATACTTGTATTATAAGAGAACATAGCTTGTGGTAGCCACTGGTCCCATTGTTTTTCTTTAGTTATGTAGTGTTTTAAATATTCGACTAACACATGATGGCTTCTTTCCAGGGAACCGTTTGACTGAGGATGGAACGCTGAGGTTTTGTACTGCTTAATGTTAAGAGCTTTTGCGAACTTTTGCATGAGAGAGCTGATGAATGAAGTTCCTTGATCTGTCAGAATGGCTTTTGGGCATCCGTATTGACAAATGAAGTGTGTGGTGAATGCTTGGGCTATTTCTTCGCTTGTGAACGAGACTAATGGTATTGCTAATGAAAATTTCGTTAAGTTGTCCTGTATGGTAAGTATATATGATTTCCCTGACTTAGTGGGTGGCAATGGTCCCACAATATCCATGGATATTTTGTCAAAGGCATCTAGTGGCATATCTGTTATTATCATTGGTTCTTTAGTTTTAATTCGCACTAGTTTTTTCTTTTGACAACTTATGCATGTTTTAATGTGTTGCCTTACATCCTTTTTCATGTTTGGCCAATGGTATAAGTTTCTGATTCTGTTGTAGGTTTTGGTTACCCCTTTATGTCCTCCTACTGGTGACTCGTGGTTTTCTTTGATTATTACTAGACGATCTTGTTCTGATGGCATTTGTACGGTGCCATTACAGATTGTGATGCTGATATTTGTTTGTAAGAACCTTAGCGTGATCATTTGTTTTAATTTTTCCCATGATATACTAGTTTCTGTTCTTGGTAGCGAGATTTTGTTAATGTTTTCTTTTGTTAATTTATTATACAGGTTCCTGATTACGGTATGATAGGCTTCTTCGTTTGGGGGATCTGGCATTACCATCCCTAAGATGGTTCGTCCTGGTTTGGGAAGTTTTATTATACTTCCTGCCTGGAGTGGTAAGGTAATTTTAATTTGTTCTTTAGTTATGAATTCTGTGCTTTCTTCACCCATTGGTTTGCCGAGTGTAGTGATGAATATTCCTGCAGTTTCTCTTCTCATCCATAAATGATCCGTAATTTCTTTGACTCTACTCTTGATTAATTCTTGGTTAGTTACTCTTGGTAATGCTCATTGTCGTGGTGATTTTTGCTGTTGTGGTGGTCCCTGTCGTCGCGATGATACTTGCTGTCGGGGTGGTCCAATGAATGTTTTGAAATTATTGTTTGAGTCTTTTCTTATCGTTACTGGTGATATTGGCCCCGTTAGTGTTTCGCTAGATTCCCTTGTACAGTATTTTCTTCCTCTTTTAAAGCGCGGGCTCACCTCCACAAAGCGGCTGCGTTAACAGCCGCTATGGAGGAATGGCAGGCGGAATGGGATAGGTCCCCGCCCACAGGTTGGGTGAGGCGCCTTATCCCCGCGGTCGGCACCTTCGTCGACGCCTCGGGCCCCTCAGTTGTTGCGGACTATTGGTCCATGCAACTGCTGAGTGGGCACGGGTCCTTCCAACGGTTCCGTCATCGAATCGGGAAGGCACCCTCCGAGGCGTGTTTGGACTGCGGGGCGGCCCGGGATGACGCGGAGCATGTGCTCATTGCGTGCCCGGAGTTCGCCCCCCAGCGCGAAGTGCTGGCCGCCAGCCTTGGGGCGCCCGTGGAAGTCTCCACCTTGGTGCCCCTTGCCATTTCCTCCCCGGAGAGGTGGGCTGCCTTCCGCGAGTTCGCGGCGGGGGTTATGGGGGCTCGCCAGACGGCCGAGATGGAGGCTGACCGCCTCCTGCGGGCCGTGCGGGCCCGGATGGCCCAGGAGGCCGCGGCCAATAGGGCCCGTCTGCGAGGTCGTTTGGCGAGGAAGAGAAAGAGGGTAGGCCCCCGTTGAGCGGTGGGAGGGGTTGAACCCCCACTGGCGGCGGCCCCTGTATATGGGGTGCCGCGTGTTGTTTTTAGCGGGTTATGGTATTTAAGTTTTATCGCGTTTTTACCGTAGTTTTAAGTTTTAGTACGATTAATTGCGGGACGGCACCTCCGTGTCAACGGAGTGTTGCGTCGGGAGATGGGGCCGCCCACCCGGTAATCCGGGTGGCGTCCCATTTCGGTGGTTTCCCCCCCCCCCCAATGTTTACTTTGGGAGTGGGGGGTTTTTTAGCGGGGCCTCATCATTCATGATAGCGGCGCCCGACGGACTACACCAGAAGTTCCGGGCGCCGCCATGAGGCCCCTGGTGGAGACCGGGGTATGCGTAAAGCATTTTCCCCCTCTCAAAAAAAAAAAAAAAAAAAAAAAGTATTTTCTTCCTCTCATTGGTGGGCTGTTTTTCTTGCTGCTACTGCTATCCCTGGAGTTTATTTTAGGGGGGTTTCTATAAGTATGAGTCCTTGGGACTTCTTCGTTTTCAGTTATTTCCATGATTTGAGTCCAATCCTTTTCTGTTGCTTCTATTTCCATTCGTTGTGGGCTCTGAGGACGGTTAAGGGTGGTTGGTCTGGGGTTTGACGGTGGAAGACCGATTTGTTCAGGGGAGGGGTGAACGTCTACTGATACTTGAATATTTTTGTTTGCTTCAAAACTATCGGTGGATACCTCCATTTCCTCTGATTCCCCTTTTGGTGTGATTCCCCTCTTTTTCTCCGCTGGTCTGCTTGATGATGTGGTAGTTGCTGTTTTATGTTTCCTTTTTCATTTTCTTCTCATTTGTATTTGGTCAGGATTGAATTCGGATGATGACGAGGAGGATGAGCCATCTCCTCTTGGTTGTTTCGTTGGGCTTGGATTTGGGGATCCCGGACTCGTGGCAGTTTGGGAGTGTGATCGTTTCCCTGTTACTTGTAACGGAAGTATAGTTACTGGATTCCGAGAGAGAGCATCTGCGTTAGTGTTATACCTCCCAGGCTTGTATATGATTTTGTAGTCATATTCGGCTAGTTTTATTTTCCAGCGCATGAGTCTTGAGGTAGGATTATCTAGTGTATATAGCCATTCTAGCGGTTTATGGTCCATCACTAAGGAGAAACGTTTTCCGTATATGTATGTGCGGAAATGTTGTACGGCGTATATTAGAGCTAGAAGTTCGCGTTCTGTTGGGGCGTACCGTGTTTCGGCTTCGTTTAGTATTCGTGAGGCGTATGCTATGGGTAGGTCTTTTCCGATTTCTCCTTGACTTAGAACGGCCCCTACTGCGTAACCAGAGGCGTCAGTAGTTATTATAAAAGGATTATTGAAATCTGGGTATTGCAATATTGGTTCTTCGCATAATGCGTCCCGTAATGTTTCGAATGCGTTTTGTTGTTTGATCGTCCATTCGAATTTGCGATCCTTTCTGGTTAGGTCGGACATTGGTTTAGCTATTTTCGAAAAGTTCTTTATAAATCTCCGGTAGTATCCGGCTAGTCCTAAAAATTGTCTAATATTTTTCGCGGTTCTAGGTTGTGGAAACAGTTTGACTGCTTCTAGTTTATTTGGGTCTGGACTAACCCCTTCTTCACTAATAATATGACCCAAGTAACATACTTCTCTTTTTAGGAATTCACATTTGTCCGGTTGCAGAGAAAGGTTGGCTTCCCTAAGTCTATTCATTAACCTTATAAATTTTGTAGCGTGTTCTTGAAGTGAACTAGCATAGATTACTATGTCGTCGAGGTACACGAATAATTCTATTCCTTATAGTCCAGTAAGAACTTGTTCCATTAACCTTTGAAATGTAGCTGGGGCGTTCTTGAGACCGAATGGCATTCGATTGAACTCATAATGTCCATAGGGTGTTGAAAAAGCAGTTTTGTGCTTATCGTCTGGATGCATCGGTATTTGGTGGAAAAGTACTTGGCGCTGCCTAGCTGGTCTAATATTTCTACAATATTCGGTAAGGGGTACGCGTCGCCTATAGTTTTCTCGTTCAATCGACGGAAGTCTATTACTATCCTCCAGCGTATGTTCCCTTCACTATCCTTTTTCTTCGTTACTATGAACAACGGGGAGTTGTACGGAGAGGTTGAATGCGAGATGATTTTGTTTTGTATGAGTTCATGTATCTGTCTATTGATTTCTTCCTTATGGACTTGGGAATATCGATATTGTTTTACGTTTACCGGTGCCTCATTCTCGGTGATTATTCTGTGAGTTACGACGTTCGTTGCTCCTAATTCGCTACCAGGAAGGTGGAATCTATCTGCGTATAGTTTAATTAGGTTCTCGATGTTTGCTCTTTCTTCCGGATTTAAGTGATTAAGGCGAAGTAGTTCTAGTACTTGCCTAACGTGTTCTGGCGATTCTATTTCTCCTTCGAATTTTACTTCTTCGTACGGTTCTATTTCTACTGAAGGTATTTCGATTTTGATGTCATTGGAGGAAGTGTTAATTGTGTTACGTCCTGAAGGGACTTTTGTAAATCACCCCGAGCGGTTGGAATGATTTACCGGGTTCACTGCTCTATTAAGGTGCTAAAGCACGCCTTGACTATACTTACCAAGGAAAGGGAGGATAATAAGGGATTGAATATATCAGTACAATGGGTTTAAAGGGAAATCCAAGATGCAAAGTATATTGTTACATAAATAATCAGTTATTCATACCTAGAGACGGCGCTCCGTCTCGGCGGTCGCTCGCTGGTTTTCGCTGACTTCGCACGACACGCTTGCCGTCGGTTATTCGCACGCTCGAGGTGTCGGTTGACCGAGCGTAGGTCGCGGTCGCTCGCTGTGCTCTATCGTAGCACACGGAAGTCGGTCACGTCGCTGTTCGCGGTCTTTAATCGTCGGTTTCTACGCGTTCCTACGTCGATCACGATTAACGCGCAAGGGCTCTCCCGGCTAGGCCGTTCTCGGTGCGTCGGATGGAGTTACCCTTTCACGAATTACTATCGGCCGTTCGTATTTCGCGGACTTGACGCGGAGACGCGGTCGCGGTATCTAGACGGCTCTCTGGCTCGTCGTGACTTCCTATCTCGAGCTCCCGAATTAGACTCCCTTCCCGAAGTACCGCGTTCGAGGTTCAAGCCTCGCACTCCCTATCTCGAGAACGGGGGAAATCGCCCCGTCAGGCGCTATCCTTCGCAACTTCCATTGCTCCATCCTCTGGAATCTAGGGCCCGGACCATCGGTGGTCACGTTGTGCCCACGCCGACGGATTCCGCGTTCGCCGACCTACTAACCCGCGTGTTGCGATTCCGCTGAATCGCTGATGGCGAAATGGAAGGCGACGCGGGGACAGCAAGCACGGAATGGATCTGAAGGGCCCATGCAACACCTCCCTACTTAGACATGAAATGGTCTCGAGAGGCCATTTCATGTACACGTGCGTAGCTGTCGTCTCGTACGCCTTACACGATTGCTTAAAACTATGATTTACAATTAGCGCTATTTAGACTAAGGGGAACGCAAGGGGGTGACCATTAATGAGTCGCAATTGAGCCCATAAAAGAAGCAATATATTGTTACATAGTAAAAAAAAATATGCGAAGGGAAAACAAAATAAAAGAGAGATTACAATAATAGATATATGTATATAAAATTAAAAGGGGGGGGGGTGTTGATACGCTGCTGTTGGGGCGGCACTCTGCTGCGAATTAAATGAAAACGAAAAATTACAACTCGGTCGCGTCACTTTTAAGTGATTACAATTTCTTATTTAATTACCTAAAGCGGGGTGGTGGTGCCTTATTCCTCACCCGCGGGCAGGATCCGGACTATCGTTTCGGCGCCTTCGGTATTTGGAACGCCGGAAGATGCCTGGGGTTGCACTCCAGGATCGCCCTGATGCACCCCGTGCACTCCCCAGGCGTTGACCAGACCAGGTGGCGATGTCGGCACAAGTTGCACTTGGTTAGGGCCACCGCCCCGGTTTCCTCCGCTAACCAATGCACGGGGTTGCGGTGATATTCACTGACCACTGCTACCGGTCCAGTCCACCAACACCCTTCGCAGATTGTTTCCGTTTTCCTCGTTTTATGCGTCCATGCTTGACCTTCGTCCCCGAGACATCCCTTCGGGGGCCGCACGCAGAGGCGCCTTGCAAAAGGCGCTTGTAGGTGTCGCGGTAGGATTACCTCCGCCAACGAGGATTGTTTATACATACTGTCGTTGAACATAGGTGCGTACATTTTTGTGACTCTGTTCGTGAAAATTTTATAATGACTGACCCTCGCTTCGCTTGATCACTATCTTATATGCTATTGTTCCTACTACCTAAATTTTCGCAGCAGAGCGCTTCGTGGGGATCGGTTCTTAGCCTAACGCGCGGGGGTTTTTGCTGCGATCAGCAACCTAAGGCCTAAGATATTTCGAAGTACGGGTCTGTGACCCCGAGGCTACTCGCTCTCTCCGTATGTGCCTTCTCACTTGTCCTCGTGGACGGTATAACGGGTAAATCGGGAGGAAAAGGTGTAATAGCTAAAGGACGGGGACTGGAAATTATCTAAGGGGGAGGGCGATGTGGAACCATTTCTATGTTGACCTTTGCCTCTTTTCCTAAGGGCGCGCGATGTTGGGTCCGGCGTGCCCTTAAACAACGGTAACCGATCCACACAATGAGGAGCATGACGAAAATTTCTCCCAATCCCGGCAGTCCATATGTGGCGTAGGTGTATAGATTTTCAGTTCGGTGATGGGTGGCAATCTCCCTTGCCTGCCTTTCTATGTCCTCCAATGCGATTGTGTTTGCATTCGCATGGGCATCCTGAAGAGTTCCCAGGGGTTCCTTTTCCTGATGGTCTATTAAAATTTTTACGTGATGTTCCGTGATAGTTGGTAAGATTTCCGAGATGTTTATGCCAATGGATGGTTTGTAGATGGTGTTTAGTACTTCAGTGTCGACTCCGGATGCCCAAATCTGGTCGGTCCCGATTTTGGCCTCACAATCCCTCCTCAGTTGTAATACTCCTGCCCCCTGGAGCACTTCATATCCGGCCGAGTGCTTATTGCACCGTACCTGCAGTGCCAGGGTGTTCTTGACAGAATATAACCAGGTATTGGGTGTGATCATCTTCTTGAGGAAAGTTCGGCTTCCGGGAAGGGCTTGAATGTTGCAGCTATTCCACCTGATTTTTGGTAGTTTTAGTAAGGCATCCGTCTCACAGCTTGGTGCTTTTTCCAAGTCCTGGAGTGGTACGCTAAGTTCGCACATGTACATCCGAGGGTGTTTCCTGCATCCTGAGATGTAGTTCTCGTCGGGCATGAAGTACTGAGTGCTGATTCGGCTGATGGCTAGGTATGGCGTTCTTGGTTTAATAAATATAGGGGTGGAGGCATTGGCCGAAATGGTTTGAAATGAAGGACAATGGTGAAGGTAAAAGAGTTCAAAGGGGATATGATCCAACAAAGGGATGTCGAGTGACAAGATGATTCGGCCTTGTGAATAAACTACGTTTAATTTGGTCACCCCTTGTAACTGTTCGGAATTTAATTCTTCCGTAGTCAGCGGGAATTCATACGGCGTTGTTTCGCGAATTCGCTCGCAGGTCTGCGCTAGCTGACTTGGAGAAAGAACGGCTGGATGTAAAATACCGAGTTTCGCGAACGTGAGCGCGTCCGTAATTACAATTAACGCGGTCACATATTCGTCCACGTGCCTGGTCATTAGAAACGTCCAGGATGAAAAGGCTAATTCTAATTCTATTTTCGTTTCGCGTTCGTCCAACTGACGGGTGCGCGACGCTATTTCCCTGATCCTATTGTCCATGTTTCGTATGGAACCCGATACGGATTTTAACGAGTCATGTACAGTGTGTCCGCGGGAAAGCTAAACAGCCGGCTTCCTCCTAAACTATTGGAGATAAAAATATAAAAAAAATAGGGAATTGCATGGTTCGAGGGGGCAAATTAATTAGCACGAACGAATTTTCTTATCGATTATTATTTTAAAAGATACGATGGTCAAGTTCGGTTTTTCAAATGGAACTATTTTTTTTGAACACCTGAGTTGATAGTGCGTTCCAAGACAAATTCAATAAGCTTTAATGTATACACTTTATTTTCACTGGTTTTTAAGATATTGCGCTTGCAAATTTACTGATTTTCACTGGCAGAAAACTGTCTGGTATAGCACGGACCGGGGACGGTCTTACTGGTTCCACGGGTGACACTGCCTTTTGAAATAGATACCTACCTGCCAAAGGTCTACGCCAGGCCCAAAGGCTGGACAATTTTTTTCCGTCAGAAATGCTACTTAGGTAGGTACATCTGCGGTATATTTATTTCGCACTTGCTTCTACGCTCGGATGGCCGGTTCTTTTGGGAGGGATGCAAGTTCGATTGGTTAGGTTAGGAGGAGTGAAAGTTGCTAGACTAAATTTCAATCATAGGGAGCAGATTGTATCAGAACCATTCGGATTTGCATTCCTCACAAACGGCTGCTCTCTTGAAGAGGCCCTCTTCACAGCAATGCCCACCTTCTCTCGCACGGAATACGTTAACGCCTGCTTTTCTTCTGATATTGAAGCTCGTGTTTATACTCGAGAGGACCACGCGTCGACAGCGGGCTACCCCTTTTCTTCCTGTGTCTCTCCACGAGCCGTGCTGACGGTGGATTGTAGGAGCGTAGATATCTGGATGCCAGTTATTGAATTCAGGAGACGTTAGAAACATTTTATTACAAAACACACATGTACTATAATTAAAGTAAATCGTATTCCTCTCGGGCAGGAGCACTGATAATGATCGAACTTGCGCCCCACTTCGCGCAGACCAATTACACGGAGAGTAGTCGGGTCACACACTGCCCAAATGATACAGGGTAATTCTGGAGCAACGCCCGTCAAGGAGATGCGCTGGCACCCCGTGGCGAGGACAGACCTTCGCTGTGCCTCACCCGATTTTTATGGCTTTTTCCGGAAAAAGGTACGAATCCTGGGCCGAACGTAGCGAATTGAGGTCGAGCCTCCGCAGTCGAGGGTGAATTATCCATTTGAGCGTATTAAGAAACCCCTTTCTTCATCATATCGAAAGGGAAGTGACGCCAATGGATTCCTTATGTTTTTCTGACGAAAATCATACCAAATGTCATGCAAATCGGACTACTTTGACACAAGCTATTTGTATTCCCTATGTAAAAGTTGTCCGATTTACACGACATTTGTAATGATTTTCATCGGAAAACCCCAAGGAATCCATCGGCGACACTTCCATATCCATACGATAAGGAATAACGAATTGTTTTATTTCATAAAAAGGTAGGTACAGGCCGATTCTGGTGCTGCGCCCGTCACCCCGTGGCGAGGACAACACCCCGCAGTGCCCATAGAATTTTATGGCTCTTTTCGGAAAAAGGTACGAATCCTGGGCCGAACGTAACGAATTGAAGTCGACCCTCCGCAGTCGAGGGTGAATTATCCATTACAGCGTATTAAGAAACCCTTTTCTTCATCGTATCGAAAGGGAAGTGACGCCAATGGATTCCTTATGTTTTTCTGACGAAAATCATACCAAATGTCATGCAAATCGGACTACTTTGACACAAGCAATTTGTATTCCTTATGTAAGAGTTGTCCGATTTCCACGACACTTGGCATGATTTTCATCGGAAATCCCCAAGGAATCTATCTGCGACACTTCCATATCCATACGATAAAAAATAAAGAATTATTTTTTTTCCTAACCAGATACAGGGTAATTATGGAGCAACGCCCGTCAAGGAGATGCGGCGGCCTGGTACCCCGTGGCGAGGACAGTCCTTCGCTGTGCCTCACCCGATTTTTATGGCTTTTTCCGGAAAAAGGTACGAATCCTGGGCCGAACGTAACGAATTGAAGTCGACCCTCCGCTGTCGAGGGTGAAATATCCATTTGAGCGTATTAAGAAACTCTTTTCTTCATCGTATCGAAGGGGAAGTGACGCCAATGGATTCCGGGCGTTCTCCCGATTAAAATCATGCCAAACATCATGAAAATCGGACTATTTTTACATAAGGAATACAAATAGCTTGTGTCAAAGTAGTCCGATTTGCATGACATTTGGTATGATTTTCGTCAGAAAAACATAAGGAATCCATTGGCACCACTTCCCTTTCGATACGACGAAGCAAAGAATTTCTTAATACGCTCAAATGGATATTTCACCCTCGACTGCGGGGGCTCGACCTCAATTCGCTACGTTCGGCCCAGGATTCGTACCTTTTTCCGGAAAAAGCCATAAAAATCGGGTGAGGCACAGCGAAGGACTGTCCTCGCCACGGGGCACCAGGCCGCCGCATCTCCTTGACGGGCGTTGCTCCATAATTACCCTGTATCTGGTTAGGAAATAAAATAATTCTTTATTTTTTATCGTATGGATATGGAAGTGTCGCAGATAGATTCCTTGGGGATTTCCGATGAAAATCATGCCAAGTGTCGTGGAAATCGGACAACTCTTACATAAGGAATACAAATTGCTTGTGTCAAAGTAGTCCGATTTGCATGACATTTGGTATGATTTTCGTCAGAAAAACATAAGGAATCCATTGGCGTCACTTCCCTTTCGATACGATGAAGAAAGGGGTTTCTTAATACGCTCAAATGGATAATTCACCCTCGACTGCGGAGGGTCGACTTCAATTCGTTACGTTCGGCCCAGGATTCGTACCTTTTTCCGAAAAGAGCCATAAAATTCTATGGGCACTGCGGGGTGTTGTCCTCGCCACGGGGTGACGGGCGCAGCACCAGAATCGGCCTGTACCTACCTTTTTATGAAATAAAACAATTCGTTATTCCTTATCGTATGGATATGGAAGTGTCGCCGATGGATTCCTTGGGGTTTTCCGATGAAAATCATTACAAATGTCGTGTAAATCGGACAACTTTTACATAGGGAATACAAATAGCTTGTGTCAAAGTAGTCCGATTTGCATGACATTTGGTATGATTTTCGTCAGAAAAACATAAGGAATCCATTGGCGTCACTTCCCTTTCGATATGATGAAGAAAGGGGTTTCTTAATACGCTCAAATGGATAATTCACCCTCGACTGCGGAGGCTCGACCTCAATTCGCTACGTTCGGCCCAGGATTCGTACCTTTTTCCGGAAAAAGCCATAAAAATCGGGTGAGGCACAGCGAAGGTCCGTCCTCGCCACGGGGTGCCAGCGCATCTCCTTGACGGGCGTTGCTCCAGAATTACCCTGTATCATTTGGGCAGTGTGTGACCCGACTACTCTCCGTGTAATTGGTCTGCGCGAAGTGGGGCGCAAGTTCGATCATTATCAGTGCTCCTGCCCGAGAGGAATACGATTTACTTTAATTATAGTACATGTGTGTTTTGTAATAAAATGTTTCTAACGTCTCCTGAATTCAATAACTGGCATCCAGATATCTACGCTCCTACAATCCACCGTCAGCACGGCTCGTGGAGAGACACAGGAAGAAAAGGGGTAGCCCGCTGTCGACGCGTGGTCCTCTCGAGTATAAACACGAGCTTCAATATCAGAAGAAAAGCAGGCGTTAACGTATTCCGTGCGAGAGAAGGTGGGCATTGCTGTGAAGAGGGCCTCTTCAAGAGAGCAGCCGTTTGTGAGGAATGCAAATCCGAATGGTTCTGATACAATCTGCTCCCTATGATTGAAATTTAGTCTAGCAACTTTCACTCCTCCTAACCTAACCAATCGAACTTGCATCCCTCCCAAAAGAACCGGCCATCCGAGCGTAGAAGCAAGTGCGAAATAAATATACCGCAGATGTACCTACCTAAGTAGCATTTCTGACGGAAAAAAATTGTCCAGCCTTTGGGCCTGGCGTAGACCTTTGGCAGGTAGGTATCTATTTCAAAAGGCAGTGTCACCCGTGGAACCAGTAAGACCGTCCCCGGTCCGTGCTATACCAGACAGTTTTCTGCCAGTGAAAATCAGTAAATTTGCAAGCGCAATATCTTAAAAACCAGTGAAAATAAAGTGTATACATTAAAGCTTATTGAATTTGTCTTGGAACGCACTATCAACTCAGGTGTTCAAAAAAAATAGTTCCATTTGAAAAACCGAACTTGACCATCGTATCTTTTAAAATAATAATCGATAAGAAAATTCGTTCGTGCTAATTAATTTGCCCCCTCGAACCATGCAATTCCCTATTTTTTTTATATTTTTATCTCCAATAGTTTAGGAGGAAGCCGGCTGTTTAGCTTTCCCGCGGACACACTGTATATCTTGGAATTCCGATTTTACAATGTGTGTTTGATTTCCTAACAATTCGGCGAGATGATTTTGATCTTTATAAAGTTTATCTATTTCCTTATTATAATATTGCGCGTCGTCGCCGTCCAGGGTTCCAAAAAGGGCCTTACTCAGCAATCCGATGAATCCCAGCGGTACCGATCGCTTGGCGCGGGTCACCTGGGGTTTTCCCAGTATGTTGAGTAGCAATTCCTCGTAACGTTTGCCATCGAGGAGTTTTCGTTGCAGGGCCGCGTTAAGGTCGTCGGCCGGGCAAGACGTCCAATTATAGGTTGCACATAATGTTTTCATCCTGTTAATCTGTGGTTGAGTTTGTGGTCTCGCGGTTAATACTTCCGCGACTTCAATACCCGTGACCAGTCTCCATTGGGTGTGGAAAACTCGGAGATGTCGGATCTGTTCGTAGTACAAGCCCGGGTTGGGGCTTAACGGAGCTAATTGGTAGTCCCCGTCGATGACCTTAGTGGTAGCGCTCGTCCAGAGGAACGTGAGCAAAAACAGGCCACGTCTGTCCATGGCAGTCGAAATGCAGGAATTTTCCCGAATGACTTATCGCGAGGGAATTCTATTGTTTACGTAAATGACTACTGAAAATACAAAAGAACAAGTAGAATAAAGGAGTGGAATAGGACTTAGATTTACGGAACATGGGACTTTGGTTTGACTGAATGAGCCCTGTCGCCAGTCCGTAGTAAACTTGAACCATCGAATATGCTACGTTGGCGTCAAGGTGGTTGATCTTTGATATAAGCATGTTTCAATGTATCGAAATGTTTAATTATCTGTCGGCCCTCATCCGAAATCAATATTGCATTATTTTGATCAGTAATTGCTTTTATTTTATAAGGGCCTATGTAATGGGGGTCGAATTTATGGAGCCGAGGTTCCTTTAGAACGAAGACAAGGTCGTCTTCGGCAAATATAACTTGGTTACTCTTTCGGTCATAAATATTTTTCGAACGCGAGTTGCTCGTGTCCAAGTTTGATCGCGTGGTGTTTCGAATTTCTTCCAATCGTTCTACCAAATTGTGTACGTATGTCGGATAAGTGAGTAGTTCTTCACGGGCCATAGGCGTAAATGGATCCCGAGCTAATTGTCCGAAAACCACCTCGTATGGAGTGAACTTTGTTGCCTCATGCACCGAGGTGTTGTATGGGTACATAGCGAATGGGAGTAGCAAGTCCCAGTCTTCGTAGCTTTCCAGGTAGTGTTTCAAATATTCGATTAAGACGATATGACTTCTTTCCAGGGAACCGTTAGTCTGTGGTCGATATCCCGACGTCGTTACATGTTTAATTTTAAAAGTTTGGGCTATTCCCTGTATGGTGTTATTAATAAAACTCGTTCCGCGGTCTGTTAGTATTGCCCGCGGGTCGCCGAAGATCGCGATAAAGTAACGAGATAACGCGTCGGCCACGGTGATGGCTCGTATGTCGGGTAATGGGACGGCCATACAGAATTTAGATAATTGACACTGCATTGTAAGTACGTGACGGTTTCCGCTAGGGGTAGGGGGAAGCGGTCCTACGGTGTCCAAGGCTACTTTATCAAAGGGCCGTGCAGGCGTATTAGCATTGGTTCCCGCGTTTTAATGCGTACGAGCTTTTGTTCTTGGCAGCTCTGGCAACTTCGCACGAAATCCTCTACGTCTCGGCGTAAATGCGGCCAGTCAAATAGACTGCGAATGCGTCGGTATGTTTTAGTTACGCCCTTATGCCCTCCTATCAAACTTTCATGATAGTGGCGGATAATATTTTCCCGTTCGGCTTCCGGCGGTAATTGGATTTCTCCTGTACAAATTGTAATTTACATGGGCGTATGTTTGAAAATAATTTTGAAATATCTTTCGAGCGTTTCGGCATCGAATCGGTGTAAGGTTTCGCCATGTGCCGCTATCCGAAACGAGCGGACGCGATCACATTCCACGGCGCTTCTAAGCGCTGCTAATGCCGGTGCCAACTCACTTTCTCCCATTTCGTGATAAAAGCTGTTCGTTCCAACGACGCTAAAAACCCTTCCTTCTTCATTACGGGTGACTATCACGCGATTCTTGATTAATTCCTCGGATAATAATTTTGTTTCGTCGAGTAGTCCTATAGCCTTCAGAGTTTTACAAATTGGGCTAGTTAATATTCTGTCCGATGATATAAAATGAGCATAATTGTCGCGAGAGGATGTAAGTGTGGTCCTTGCGATTCTCACTTCGCATTGCATTGTCTGCAATACATCCTCCGGGGTGTTCGTTCTAGGAAAATTTGGTGGGACGGTGAATGGCCCGATGTTCGCTTCATATAGTTCTGTCGAGTCAGGCATTTCGATCACATCGGGCCTTGGACTCATGCTGGAATTTTTTATAGGGGGCAGTTGATCCTTAGTTCCTCCAATGTTTCGCCCTCCGGACAAATCAGGGTTGATTGCGGGATGTCCAGGGCTTCTTCATGTAGGGGTATACCCCATGATACTCGTTTCTTCGGGCCCGATTTTGGTTTTGTTCCCTGCGGACTGACCTTTTCATGGGAATTCGATGTTTCTCCCTTTTCCTCTAGGAGGGACTCCTCGTTAAGGTTCTTCAAGATGGTGATTTCCGCCTGGGAGAATGGGCCTATCCTGGAATCGTTACTTCCAAAAGTGGAGTCCATGTTGTCTTCCTCGATGTGCTCGTAGCGGGGTGGTTCGTCAAGACTCCTCAAGAAGGTGAGTTGGTCCTGCGTTAGCCCTGTATACTTGCCTTCTGTTATCATGGTGGAGCCTTCGTCTCCTGTCTCTAGGAATTCGGGCATTCCCGTCCTTCCTTCACTTGTATCCAGGACAGTTGAGTTCGCCCTACTCTCCAGATCGTCGGTGTTATCCCCTTTTGTTGATGACAGCTCCTGACCAAGTTCCTGTCCTTCTAGTGTGGAATCCTCTCTGAAGTCGAACGACGGTGGTTCTTCATAATTTGGTCTTGGCCTACCTTGATGACGCGCTCCTGCACGCGTTGCTATACCCTCATTTTCACTCGTTGGTAATGTTTCCTTTGTGGTAGTCGGGAAAGCGTGCGAGACCGGATTTCGAGATAGCGCGTCTGCGTTTGCGTTTACCCGACCAGGCTTATAAATGATTTCATAGTCGTAATCCGCGAGGGTATCTTCCAACGGGCGAGTCGCGACACCGGATCCTTTACTGAGAATAGCCATTGAAGGGGCCGGTGATCGGTTACCAAGGAAAATTTTCGCCCGTAAATGTATGTTCGAAATTGTTTTACGGCGTAGATTATCGCAAAGCATTCCTTTTCCGTGGTGGAGTAGTTCGCTTGTGCGGAGTTGAGTACCTGCGAGGCGTACGCTATGGGCGGGTCCTCGCCTATTTTGCCTTGACTCAAAATCACGCCGACGGCTACGTCGGAAGCGTCCGTTGTAATGATAAATGGTTCGTCGAAATTTAGATAACGTAAAACCGGCTCTTTACAGAGTACCTCGCGTAAGTCTTCGAAACTTTCCTGGTGTTTTTCAGTCCAAAAGAATGGAATTCTCGGGCTAGTCAAATTTGTAAGAGGTTTAGCGCGTTTTGCCATATCTGGAATGAAACGGCGATAATAATTTACAAGGCCTAAGAATTGCTTCAAATTTTTCCGAGTTTTTGGCACGGGGAACTCGGCGACGGTCTTGATCTTCTCTGGATTAGGTCGTACTCCGTCAGCTGCTATTATATGGCCCAGATATATGACCTGGTTTTTCAAGAACTTGGCCTTCTCGGTCTGTAGAGTCAAGTTATGCTCGCGTAAGCGCTCGAAGAATCTCTCGAGTCGGTGCTCATGTTCCGCTAATGTGCACGAGTATACAACCACGTCGTCTAAATACACGAATAACTCTTTCCCGATAAGCCCTCTCAAAACGTGGTTCATTAAACGCTGGAAAGTAGCCGGAGCGTTCTTTAATCCGAAAGGTATGCGGAGGTATTCGTAGTGTCCGTCGGGGGTTTTTGCACGGTCCTCAGGAGCCATAGGGATTTGGTGGAAGCCGTTTGCTAAGTCGAAAACTGAGAAATATTGGGCTCCACCTAATCAATTGAGAATATCCGTAATTCGCGGCAAGGGGAAACGGTCGTCGATCGTTATCGCGTTCAAGTTTCTAAAATCGGCCACCACCCTCCATCGTTTGTTTCCTTCTTCGTCCTCCTTTTTCGGGACTATGTGCAGGGGTGAGTTATGTGG
The DNA here is from genome assembly GCA_947577245.1 of Andrena bucephala. Classification (NCBI taxonomy): domain Eukaryota; kingdom Metazoa; phylum Arthropoda; class Insecta; order Hymenoptera; family Andrenidae; genus Andrena; species Andrena bucephala. Next base: position 74,876,710 of record OX387716.1, read on the forward strand.
CGAAGACGAAGGAGCGATTATTCCCAACTCTTCCAGATTATGCGTTTGTTTGGCGATTTCCTCGTCCATTAACGGCGAATGCGGGTACTGGCGAGTGAACACGGGCTTTGAATCGGTTAACGGGATGGTGTGCTCTATCGACGTGGTTTCGCCCAACGGGTCTCCGGGTACGAAAAATCGGTCTGAATACCTTATAACTAAGTCTACGATTGTCTGACGCGGTTCCGGGTCTAATTCCTCTAATTTCAGCGTTCCGACTATGAGTTGTAATCGCTCCTCGGGAGGTTTTTGCTCAACGCGGTAATTCCCCAAATCCTGATCTTCGTTGACGTCGAACTCTTCTTCAGAAAGGGGGGCGGGGCAATCCCGCTCGTGGTCTTCAGGGCAGCAGAGGTTTATTTGTTCGCCGTTTGACTCTAATGCCAATGGTTCACTTAAACGTGTTAGAAAGTCCTCCTGACTCTGTTTGTAGGCCGTCAACGTATCTTCTAATTCTTCCGAATTGAAGAAAACTACGGGGCGGATTGGGTGTTTCGCTGTTACCATCGTACGTAGGTGGTACGAGACGATGGTTTCCTCCTGAAGCAAATACGGACTCCCGACTAGACCGGCAATCCCTTCGGGTAAATTAGGCATGCTCAATACATGGAATAACGCCCAGCTGCCGTTTACCTTTAACGCAGTCGTTCCTAATGTCATGACCTTTCCGTTCAATCCGTTAATTTCAAGGGGTGTCGTGCTTATGACCATGGCCCTTGAGCTGGCAGATCCGATTTCTAACAGGTTCAATGCAGAGCCTGTGTCTACTATGAATTCTCCCTCACCGTTATCCAATTGTTCGGCCATGACCCGGATGCGGGGAGACTCCGCGCGTATGAGTCCCGTTGTTGGCTCTGATTTCGAGGCGATCTTGGCGGAGGCGATCTTTGGGCCTGCGAAGAGGACCCGCCCGCCTCGTTCCGGTTGAACGGGCGGGCACGCTGGGAGTTTAAATGATGGCGACATTCTGGGAAAGACTCATATTCCGCCGTTCTCGGCGACTCTCGGGTTTCGTTTCTCCCTGGTTCTAACGATTCGCGAGATTGAAATCTTTCAGATTCGCGTGAATTATATCTTTCGGGTTCACGAGGCTCGTATCTCCGGGAGTCATATCTTGGCGACTCGCGGGGTTCATACCTTCCTGGTTCGCGGGGCCCATATCTGGGTGATTCGCGAGGTTGATACGATCTAGCCCCGCGTGGTCGCGACTGCCTATTATTTCTAAATCCCCCGCGTGAGGATCTTTCACCGGGCTCGTACCGTCTATGTTCATAATCCAACGGGCGTTCGCCTTGCCTCGTCAGCAAGGCCGTCGGACGGCGCTCCGGTGTCGGATCGCGATAATACGGCTCCCGATAATATTCGTATCGATAGCGAGGGGAGCTATAAGCGGAGTACGGGGCAGGGGGTTCGCGATACGAGTCCTCCTCGCGCGGTTGTCTCCATTCGGTCCAACTACGTTGGGGGTCGTACGGCGACGGGGGTCGCGCGCTTCCGGTGTACCCATACGTCTCATCGCATGGCAAACCGGACAATTCTTGTTCTCGCCTTTGGGCGTGTAACGCCAAATCGAATGCATCGTCCAAAGATTCGGGATTTGACAAAGCTACTTTAGTCGCAATTCTTTGAGGTAATGCCGTGATAAACGAGGTCCGAGCCAATCGCTCCACGTCCTTAATGGTCCTTTCGACATTTTCTCCGATTAATTCTTTGGCTCTTACGATCACCTGTCGGTACAGGCGGCTTACGCGGTGAATAAAATCTATTAGACGCTCCCGGGGAAATATGCTTATACGTTCTAGTTCCAATCTGAGCTCCTCATAACCGCGGCATGGGGAATATCGGACCCGTAGAAGGGAGAGCAGCTCGGTCACGCTTTGACAACCTTTCCCCTCGACGTAGTATCTAATAGGATCCTTTAATTTGTATATGAGCTCGGTCAGAAATCGTTCTTCCTGACCAGGTGGAATACGCTGTATAGCCCACTGTATCGAGGCAGCGAAGTCCTCCAAGGTTACAAAATCAGGGTAGAAACGGGGAATGCTGTCAAGTGCCCGATATACTCTCTCTTCATCTTCTCGGGAACGCCACACGTCTATTACAGACGTTTCTGGGTCGTTCGTCCGAGAACCAAAAGATGGTCGGCCGTTTAGGGCTGGCGGTAAGGTGGGAGGAACAGGGGGGGGGGGGGGGGAACATTATCTGTGGTATGGGAATTGGAAGAATGTGGCGGGGGTGGTGATCTCAAAATTCCACCCGTCATTGCAATGTAGTAGGAAGTGTAGTCAAGTTACGAGCAAATAAGATTGCGGCTGGTCGCGGTTCGTAGCGACGGCACGCACTTTTATTCTAATAAGAACGGATTTAGAAAAGAAGAAGTGAATCCCACTTCTGACACCAGTTTGTTACGTCCTGAAGGGACTTTTGTAAATCACCCCGAGCGGTTGGAATGATTTACCGGGTTCGCTGCTCTATTAAGGTGCTAAAGCACGCCTTGACTATACTTACCAAGGAAAGGGAGGATAATAAGGGATTGAATATATCAGTACAATGGGTTTAAAGGGAAATCCAAGATACAAAGTATATTGTTACATAAATAATCAGTTATTCATACCTAGAGACGGCGCTCCGTCTCGGCGGTCGCTCGCTGGTTTTCGCTGACTTCGCACGACACGCTTGCCGTCGGTTATTAGCACGCTCGAGGTGTCGGTTGACCGAGCGTAGGTCGCGGTCGCTCGCTGTGCTCTATCGTAGCACACGGAAGTCGGTCACGTCGCTGTTCGCGGTCTCTAATCGTCGGTTTCTACGCGTTCCTACGTCGATCACGATTAACGCGCAAGGGCTCTCCCGGCTAGGCCGTTCTCGGTGCGTCGGATGGAGTTACCCTTTCACGAATTACTATCGGCCGTTCGTATTTCGCGGACTTGACGCGGAGACGCGGTCGCGGTATCTAGACGGCTCTCTGGCTCGTCGTGACTTCCTATCTCGAGCTTCCGAATTAGACTCCCTTCCCGAAGTACCGCGATCGAGGTTCAAGCCTCGCTCTCCCTATCTCGAGAACGGGGGAAATCGCCCCGTCAGGCGCTATTCTTCGCAACTTCCATTGCTCCATCCTCTGGAATCTAGGGCCCGAACAATCGGTGGTCACGTTGTGCCCACGCCGACGGATTCCGCGTTCGCCGACCTACTAACCCGCGTGTTGCGATTCCGCTGAATCGCTGATGGCGAAATGGAAGGCGACGCGGGGACAGCAAGCACGGTATGGACCTGAAGGGCCCATGTAACAATTGCGTAGAGATATCCTATTCCATCGTCGTTTGTAACTATAGCGTTACCCATTAAGATTTTTGGGTGCACGTTCTGTTTGAGAAATAAGGTGGGGTGAGCGTACCGGTTGAAAGTGAGGTTAATTTCGACGGTGAAACCGGGCACAATGAAAGTTGCACTGAGATTAGATGAGTATGTATGTCAATTTATTAAAAACAATGAGCCTTGAGCAGTGAACAATGAGCCTTGAGCCCCCTTTTCTAGCTTTAATACTCGTTGAGCACGCTGAGTCTGTGGGCACGTGGTGAGCACACGTGAAGGCGGTCCTTAGTGAACACTTCACACACGAGCTTGTACACAGTAACACAACTGAACTGAATAATTGTCTGTAAACGCAAGATGAGAAGATGAATAGCAATTGAATGCACTGAACATTGAGAATTCACGAGGTGAGAATAAGTACGTTATCGTAACGACGCGCCCTTCCTTACACGCTGCGTTAACAAGAATGGTGAACGTTGGACAATCCGACTTCCGGTACGGGTCGTCTCGAACATTCTCGACGATCGACCAACGTGGGGAAATCTGATTGGTTGAGCCACAGTTTTGTTGAACTGTGATTTGCTACGCGTATTCTACAACCGGCCGAAACCGTTTCACGCGATGCGCTGATTGGATGATCGTCGGTTGAGGAGCGCAGATGATTGGTGATCGACTGTCGCTCAGCGTCTTCGATTGGCGGATCGATCTGTGATTCTGAGCTGAGTCCGTGAGGTGCTGCGCCGAGAGAGAGAGTGGCGGCTTTGGGAACTAATGCATTCCCAAACACGTTCAGTTTCGGCACATATCCCGTTTGTAGACCTTGATTTAAAATCTTGATGGGTATTTGATATCTCATGCGGGCAGGAATTTTTATTTCTACATTTTTAAGCGGAAGTAATTCGCTTCCTATTGTGATCCCTAGCCTTGAGTAATCTATAACAGCTCCGCTGCTGTGGAAAAAATCTGATCCTAAAATTCCGTCCTGAGCGGTTGGTAAGGTTTTGACTACGTGGATTACTGCTGTTGTATTTAATATGTTGGTTTTAATGTACCCTATTGTGTCTAGAGAACCTTCTGTAATTCCCGATAGATTGTAGGTGATGTCGGTAAAAATCTGCGTGCCTGGCGAAACGGCTTCTTCTTTGATTACGCTCAAATCAGCTCCTGTGTCGATCATCATTATTACCCTATTTTGTTTGAAATCTGGACTAGATAATGCTAAACTGGGGGTTCTCCATGTTTCAGATATTCGTAATTTAAGTACGGCTTGACTTCGTACAGGATTTTGGGAGGAATTCGGCGTTTGTTGTTCTGGATTTGATGATTCCGCGGACCTTCGTTTGTCGTTATACATTTTCTTTCTACATTCCTGAATCGTATGTCCCTTGTTCTTACAGTATCTACACTCGATTTGTTGTGATTGACGCGTCGCGGAATTACGCGACGTCGTTGGTGACCCAGAATTTTTCTGTGTTGATCGCGGCGCGGTGTTTATATTCCGGCATTCCTGAACCGTGTGCCCTACTTTCCTACAATGATTGCAGTATTTTGATTTCCAGCTTATTTGTGCTATTTGTCCTGCCGGGAATTTGCTGCTACATTCCGTGGCTGAATGCCCGTACCCGAAACAATTTGCGCACTGCGCGGAGTGCGATAGTCCTTCTGCAAATTTATTTCTCATTATATTTTCCTGACATTCTGCCTCGGCCTTGATCGCGGTGCTAATGGCGGTATCGAGGTCAGCGAATTCGACGGTTCGCATTCGTGCGTAGATTTTTGGTTTTAACCCCGTTAAGAAGGCTTTAATTGAATTGGCTTCAGCGGATTGATTGTATTGCGCTACGTGTAAGGGAACCTCTATTTCATTACAGTATCTTAATTGTAGTAGGATCCCAGAGACTCGACTGCTATAATCTACAGTGGCTTCATTCGGTAACTGAGCGATTTTTGACATTTCCCCATATAACTGAATTGAGGAATGTAGTGGGGCGAAACGTGAGCTTAGGACCTTAATTACTTCTTCAATCGTATTATAATCCCCGTTTAGTATGACTCGAGAGGCTTGCCCGGTTAGTTTGCATTTGATTAGCTGTACTAGACCGTATTCGGCGTTTGGCGCGATCATTCCTTTCGCGTTCCTACAGCATTTTGAGAATTGGTGTATTGTAATGTTACGCCCGTCAAAGACCGGAACCGTGTCCGCGGCATCGCGAATTCTCATATGCGGTTGCCGTGCATTATCCTGACTTAACTGTAAGCGTTGTAATTCTTCGATAACTGCGTTCACCTGAGGGGTGTTAGATCCTGCTCCGTCGGTAAGCATGATTTAGCTTCTTTTAACGCGCCTGACTTAGTAAGAAAGAAGGAGTCTTGTTCTTCGCTAGGAGAGTTTATCTCCCTTGCCACACGTATTGCGGTTTCAAAGCAATTTTCTATCCCACCGCTGTCACCAAAAAATTTACTACCTGTAACGTTCTCGAACGAGACGTTGCCGTTTGTTACAGGAGATTCCACAAGTAGAGCGGTTTACCCGTGGAATTGTGGGATTTGGTTCGGGTGGCGTGCAATAAAGAAATGAATTTCACGAACTAGAGTCCTTCCTTTTAACAATTGGTAACAAAGATAATTTATTCCAAAATAAATGCTTATTGACCCTTGGTCACTCGGTTGGTAAATTAATATAATTGTGTATAACTTAATATCGTTATAATGTATCGGTCGGTACTAAAGAATAACCCTCGGTTTGGGTTTCGGCGCTGAGTCGGTAATTTAGGAGTATTACGTTGGTTTCTAGACGCTACGTCGTTTATAATGAATATTGCGCTAATTACTCTAGAGGTACGATTCTAAATCGTAAATGAAAATAATGTCTTTGACGCGTAGTCTGTATAATATATAATGAAGAATTGACGCTAGGTCGATTTGGTAATGTTTAGTTGAGAGTTCGAGAGGATTCCTTCTCTCTGAATAGTACTGGCTTCCAGTTGCCTATCAGCTTGCCCACGCTTTTTAGGATGGTAGCCGAGTGCTAATGAAAGCGATCTCAGATGGTAGCCAGGTAGCCGGTACGGGCGTCCCCAGATGGAAGTCGATAGTGGCTTCCTTCCTTCTGATTCGGTCGTGGCTTCTGGTGCGTATAAGCTGGCCCACGCTTGGTAGGATGAGGTTGAGGGGCTACTAAAGCGGCCTCGAATGGAAGTTAAGGGGCTACTCAAAGCGACCTCGTATGGTGTAGAGGGGCTACTGAAAGCGGCCTCGTAGGAAATAGTATGGTGTACGAAGATTTAGAGTAACTTCCTTGGACTGAGCTAGACTGAGGGGCTGGTGAAAGCGGCCTCGATCCAGTAGGTTCGGTGGCAGAACCAAGTCTGCTCTCTGTTGCTGGCGGGCCTCTACTTATACTCCAAGTTGATGCTTGGCCCGCGCCAATCACTAGCTGCGCGATCTCGCGCACCAATTATAATTAATATCCGGTTCGCGCCACTTTGACACTACGCTCGGGATAATTCGGCGTCCGGTTTATCGTACGGTGTGCGCACGCGTTCTTTGGTTCACTCGCGGCACTGAGTTAGCTGTTTGAATGGGCAGCTATGCGCATGCGTTGCGCGTCACTTAGTTCACTGTTTCCCGCCGCATGGGATGTCGCTCGCACGTGTTTCGCGTGTCCTTACTAATAATGTTATAAAAGGAATAAAATGAACTAGAATGATAACTAACCTAGGAAAAAATGTACATCGGTTCGTAGCGGTACGTTACAAATGTTACATTGATGTATATAAACCTACGTCTCATGGAAATATTCAATGCATATGAATGTGACGAGGGCTGGTTCGGTAAAAAGCATATACTGGTAATCGGAGAATTACTACAACTCCCACAACTCCCTCCAGATCGTGAAGGTCCTTGTTACCTGCAAATGTCTGCCGATCAAGTACAAAAGTTTCTAGGTTGCTTAGCAGGTCACAATTTATTGTCTTTATTCCAATACAAAGTATTAACGATAAATATGCGCCAAAAAGGCGATGAAACATACCGTGCACTATTATCGAGAATTCGTTTGGGCACACTGTTGACTTCAGATATGCAATTGTTGCAAACGAAACAACTAAAATTCAACTCGTCAAGTTATTCAATGAAACTTGATGAATTATGTGAATACATCATTCATTTACCTGCTGACACTGTTTGCATGTTACCTACATGCCACCTGTGTGAAACTCTTAACAGTGGAATGCTTGAAAAAATTGAATCTGACCAGCTGAATTGCTAAAAATTTTTGAAAAATAAAGTAACGAAATTATTAAATAAATACGAAGAAGATCATTCACGAACTGCTGGACTGGTTAGGGCTGCCAGCTGTAAAATCACAAACCCCAGACAGAGAGCATTAAGGGGGTAGACACGTCACGTGACCTGGCCGATTCGGCAGGTCGGTATTACAGCAGGTTTTTTCTGCACAGAAATGGTAATACCGATAGATCGCCGATTGCCCTGTAAACGCGAGAGGGAGCTGTTTGCTATTTCCGTATTTTATTCTGAATAAGGAAAGAAATTCTCAGCTGTTGCGTTGTACTTATAAAAATTTAAACGGAAGTCGGCTGGTACTGCAAACGTAGAAAATTCATTGTACATTTTAATTACTTGAAATGTGCTTATGCTACAATATTCTACGTTAGCAGTAAGGAATTATAAGTGAAAAGGGAAAATTGATGAGGGGATGTCCCCAGAAAATAAAGTTTGTTAGGTTAGACATTTTTTTACTAGCAAAGCACCGAAACAGAACAAATATTATATATAAAATTGTAAGGAATCGATTGACGTCACTTTTGCAAAGATCTGATTAGAAATTGCAGAACTTCAAATTCGTCACTGCTTAGCGTGCAACATTGTATAGTCCCGCTGGATTCGAGCGTCGAAGCCCACGAAACTCAGCGAGACACATGATTGTTGGCGAGCATCGCGTTTGACGACTCTAGCTAGAGAATCACCCCGTATAAATGCTGAGAAACGATACTGTGAAGCGGCGTGCGTTTCAACTGCACATTGACAATATCGTAGATTCTAGGGCCTAGAAACATAGAGCAATTCGGCCTATTTTTAGTGAACGTAGTGTGTGTGTGTCCTAATCATGTATTCATAAGAAAAAATAGACCGAATTGCTTCGCAACTCGACTCATTTTCGTGGACATAAACTCACCAATCCATCGGTGGTAACACTCTTATCAAGGTGTACTACTCAAGTCGCCGTCGACCGAGGGCTCTAATAAATGTGCATTTATTTGGGAAACCAAAGCCGCGTCACTCGTGACACCTACTCGCGAACAGATATATGTATGTACGAGAAGAAGCAATGCAATTTCCCGATGACTTGAAGCAACATTTCAATAGGTAAATGCATGAATCTCTGGGATCAGGAATTCCCAACCAAGTGATGCATATGTAAGAACTGGCGAAATTCAACAATAGTTTGTCGTCTAAATTTTACAATTAAAGTATTTATTTGACGCGAATATACATATGTAAAGTTTGTCAGCAAAGTCTTTCTCGATTTGACTTCTATGGAAGGCTGACTTTCCTTCGCCATGCAAAGTCCTCTCTTGTCCTTCACGCTGGCAATCATGTAACTTTCGTGGGTTTCGACGCTCGAATCCAGCGGGGCCATACAATGTTACGCACTAAGCAGTGACAAATCGTCAGTTCTGCATTTCTAATCAGATCTTTGCGAAAGTGATGTGAATCGATTCGTCATGTTTTCTCGATCAAATTGGCTCCAAAAATGATATTATTCGGACCATAATTAAGGAAATTACGTGAAAATTTATTTGCAGAATTGGAAGCTCGTTTCGTTAAAAATAGTCTGCTTTAAATTATTTTCTGTCAATTTAATCGGGAGAATGCCAGGAACCCATTTGTGTCACTTTCATATTGATACGATGAAAAAAAAACAAATTCTGTTTCTATATAATCGATGACACATCGCCGAGCAACGGCGATCTCGTGCGGCTCGGGCAACAAAGGTTCTCGTCAGTTATTCGAGCATCTAAGATCGTTACGGGCTCGGTTTGGTGTACACGATACGGACTTTTCGCTATCCCCACCACTTCTGTCTCACTCTTGTCCGGCGAAGGCGAGCGCGAGATGGAAAGAGAGCGAGCGAAGGCACTGAAAGCGAGCGAGGACAGTACGAGATAGACGACGCGTTGATATTTTGTCTCGCTCCGTCTTTCAGACGCCTGACACTCCGTCCTTTGTGTGCGCGACGGGCGTGCGCGATGGTCGCAAGCGCTTACGGTGAGTACGGGACCCGCTTCGCAAAATCTTGACGCAGGCCGGGCATAAGTCTTTTTTGCGCCCTAGGCGAACTTGTCAAATTGCGCCCTTTATTATATTATATTTATTTGAGATTATTTATGACTTTACTCTGTAAAATTAGGCAACTGCTAGGGCGTAAGGTTGACAAGAGGCGCAAAATGGCCTTTTCATTGTTGGCATTGTTGAAAATAAATTTTTAAATGAAATACTACAAATTATATCACAACGGTTTTAAACTACAAGTAAAAGTTTAGAGTAAGGTCATGAAGAAGCTCAATTAAATGTTTTATAATAAATGGCGGAATTTGGCAAGCTCGGTTATGGCGCAAAAAAGACTCGTGCCGTGCCTGGCTATCTGACCGTGGCGCGCATGCGTCGAACAGTCACGATTCCAACGGAGCGCTCGCGCCCGTCGCGCACGCAAAGCGTTTCATCCCGCTCCCCCCTTCAGCCAGAAAGAAGCGAGAAACTCAGCCTCGGAATTAGGGCTCTGTTCATGATACGGGCTCAACGCCGGTCCCGACCAGCGAGCGGCTAACGAGACTTTACATTCAGATATATTGGCCGGTGCGTTTCGTAACCAGTGATGCCAGAATGAGGACGGGAGCGCTCGAGAATTTCCCCCACCTCGCATGCACACTACGCCGGAGCTGCGTGTCCGTGAGCTTGGCGCTTCGGACAACGTCGAGAAGACGAGAGAGAAAACGAATGTGTGTCTTTCTCTCTCGCTCTTGAAACGCTGTGATCCAAGGTGGGGTGCAAGCGACACGCGGCCGTGCGCGATCTTCCTGAGTGCCTCGAGGCTCGAGATACACTTTTCACTTTCTGACATATGTATAATACTCTTGTAATGAAAAAAAATTTGGAAAAAATTTTGTTAGGGAAATCACGTTTTAAGACCTCCTGATCACGTTTTGACTATTTAGAAAAGAGCTTTTTTTTTAAATATCTCATGTATTTGTTAACACGATTACGTTTAAACGGCAAAATGGATTTCAATGAAACTTTATATTAAAATTTTATATCCTTGTCTTAAGATCCGATTAGATCACGAAAAATGATAATTACCCGTTATGGTTCTTCGATTTTTCAGATATACGAACTAAATTCTACATAAAAAAAAGTTAAATAAAGTTCTTCTGTAACTTGTTTAACAAAGAAAAATGTACATTCATAATTGAGGCATTTGATGGAAAAAGGACACATACGCCAAAATGCCATTTCAAGAAAATCGATTTCAAAGTTTTCATTATAGTATAACTTAATAAAAAGTAATGCAATTAAATCAAATTTTTTTAAGGATGTAGTTACCGTGTCGTTCAAGCGTTCTGAATACAGAAGTCATGATTTAAAAATGATATGTGTCTTTATTTATAAGTTTTAAACAAGTGGTTTATGTGCCCTTTTTCCATCAAATGCCTCAATTTCTTGTGTTCGTTTTAAAGGGTCTAGCTGGATAATCATAGTGAAAAGTGCCCTTGAACCGATTTTAGCTGGCAATGCACCTTTCAATAGTGTAGCACAGGAAAACATTGTACACCAAGTTTCAATCCCCTATCTCAACCAGGAGGGTAGTTATAGGGTAAATTCGAATTTTCGGTTTTTGCCATATTTTTCCTATTTAACGGTCAGCAAAAATTCTAAAAAAAATTTGAAATATTGTAGACATGATTGTGTATGATTGTGAATTTTTTCAGATTTTTTCGTTGCAACTGCTAAGCGTAAGAAATAAAAAACGCAAAAAAATGTCGAAAAATGCAGATTTCGTGTTGAAGTTTTCGAGCGACTAGATTTTTAATTTTACAGTAGTTAGATATTGACATGACTATTATCTACAATTTTTTTCAGATTTTTCGGTAAGGTGCGCCATAGGTAAAAAAATCAGAAAACGATATTTTCGAGATATTTCGCGTGAAAACGTGATAAGTACTTTCAATTTTTGCATTTCCGTCATACAGTGAATGCATTATATAATTTTTAATATCTCTACATTCGACAGAGTAATATGTAAACGGAGGGAATCAAGTTAATATGATTAATTGGAAGTGTATACGCACCATATATCATATGGTACGAAAGAATCATTCAGCGCCGCATTTAGCGGAGTGGTTAGAGGTTAGACTGCAAAACCGCTGCATACTCTCTTTTGTCGTAGGTTCGCACCCCTCCAAGGTCCAATTTTTTTTTTCATGATATAAAATTTTTTTCATCGTTGATTACATGACAATACACGATATTCATTTAAAAATGTTTCTAGAATATTTTAAAAATATTTTATCATAAGGTTTCGATAAAAATAATTTAAATGCACCGCCGCGCCGGCCGGTTTTCTGCCTATGTATTGTTCTAGCTCCGGATGGTTTATAATTATTTTGTCAATGGAATAGATGTGTGGTATTGGCTTATGATACGTATTCTGAATCCACTGGTTGGATTCGCCATTCTTTTATCAACGTACACCGTCCTCATTCGATTATGGTCGCAGTGCGTCCGATTAATGGCTGATTTAAAAAAATAAACGTAAAAATATTGCCATAAGCTAGCTGTAGTGTACAGCTGTTATTATGCTTTATTACATTATAATATACTATATTATATTGCATTGCATAGCATTGCATTGCATTTTTGTTATATTTTTGTTGTTATGCTATACTATTGTTATATTATGTTATATTATATTATTTTATTGATCAGGGAATCAGACACTAAGTGAACGGACCGCGACCACAATCGAATGAGGACGGTGTACGTTGATAAAAGAATGGCGAATCCAACCAGTGGATTCAGAATACGTATCATAAGCCAATACCACACATCTACTCCATTGACAAAATAATTATAAACTATCCGGAGCTAGAACAATACATAGGCAGAAAACCGGCCGGCGCGGCGGTGCATTTAAATTATTTTTATCGAAACCTTATGATAAAATATTTTTAAAATATTCTAGAAACATTTTTAAATGAATATCGTGTATTGTCATGTAATCAACGATGAAAAAAATTTTATATCATGAAAAAAAAAATTGGACCTTGGAGGGGTGCGAACCTACGACAAAAGAGAGTATGCAGCGGTTTTGCAGTCTAACCTCTAACCACTCCGCTAAATGCGGCGCTGAATGATTCTTTCGTACCATATGATATATGGTGCGTATACACTTCCAATTAATCATATTAACTTGATTCCCTCCGTTTACATATTACTCTGTCGAATGTAGAGATATTAAAAATTATATAATGCATTCACTGTATGACGGAAATGCAAAAATTGAAAGTACTTATCACGTTTTCACGCGAAATATCTCGAAAATATCGTTTTCTGATTTTTTTACCTATGGCGCACCTTACCGAAAAATCTGAAAAAAATTGTAGATAATAGTCATGTCAATATCTAACTACTGTAAAATTAAAAATCTAGTCGCTCGAAAACTTCAACACGAAATCTGCATTTTTCGACATTTTTTTGCGTTTTTTATTTCTTACGCTTAGCAGTTGCAACGAAAAAATCTGAAAAAATTCACAATCATACACAATCATGTCTACAATATTTCAAATTTTTTTTAGAATTTTTGCTGACCGTCAAATAGGGAAAATATGGCAAAAACCGAAAATTCGAATTTACCCTATAACTACCCTCCTGGTTGAGATAGGGGATTGAAACTTGGTGTACAATGTTTTCCTGTGCTACACTATTGAAAGGTGCATTGCCAGCTAAAATCGGTTCAAGGGCACTTTTCACTATGCTTATCCAGCTAGACCCTTTAAAACGAACACAAGAAATTAAGGCATTTGATGGAAAAAGGGCACATAAACCACTTGTTTAAAACTTATAAATAAAGACACATATCATTTTTAAATCATGACTTCTGTATTCAGAACGCTTGAACGACACGGTAACTACATCCTTAAAAAAATTTGATTTAATTGCATTACTTTTTATTAAGTTATACTACACTCCGCGTCAAAATTAAGGGAACACTATAATTTCCCAAAAATTTTGGTTATTTTCAAATGGCTGTATCTCTGCGAAAAATGGTCGCAAAAAATATTTAAAAAACGCATTTTAAAGCTTGAAGTTTCTAGTTTCTGAATCAAGTACTCAATTTTTTTTCTTCGTCCATTATGATACTGTTTTATCAAGATGAAGCGCAGGAAACGAAGTTTCAGAAATTTTTGCCTAGTTTGGACGTATGCACGGGCCAAAAAATTTTTTTCAGATAAATCCAATGGAGGGTTCTTATAGAGCAAACATTTCTCTTTAATTTCGTTTTTTTTATTTTGCTGTATGATTTTTATTGACCAAGTTATTCGTTATCAAAGCGCAAAAGGAACTTTCTACTTTAAACGCCTATAACTTGCTAACGCATGATCGTAGAACATTGTTCATGAGTGTTTTGGAAATCTAAAACAGTTTCCTTTCAGAACCTTTAGTTGCCAATTCAATGAGATTTTTTTAACCGTATTAAATTCATTTTAAAATGATCCCAAAAATTGCATATTTACCATTTTCTAGAAAACATGATGCCACTTCAAGGAAAATCATGGAATCATTCAATTGTCCACGTTTTTTCTGAGGTGAAACTACCCCTTAAACACTGTGCAAAAGGCCGGACCGATCAGATTTTTTTTTCCGTATGTCCTCGATGGTCAAACACGCGATACAGTCTGAAAAATTGAAGGATCACCTGTTTTACGTTATGTTTCTCTGTAAAACCCTTCCTTTTGTTCTCGCGGCTTTTGAACACTTGTTGCACGTTTTTTTTTTGTTAGTTCAACGTCATTTTAGTAAAAAAAGATTTCAAAAATTTACAAAAAAATTATACCCAAACTCTTCGCAATGACGAAAACTGTACTTCAATAACTGGCATTAGCACCATGCAAAGCGCGCGACGAGTTGGCGCATGCGCGGTCGGACCTACGGACGAACTTCCTTTTTTGCATTGAGTTATGCCCCGGCGTCACCTAACTGAGTTCGAAGTCGCTCGGCTTGTGACTCTGTTGGAGGAGGGCCACAGCCAGCGACACGTTGCCAATTCCTTTGATGTTAGTCCGTCGGTTGTCAACCGTCTGTATGCTCGATTTCGAGAGACTGGACTGTACTCTCGCAGAACAGGGCAAGGGCGCAGACGTGCGACAAGTTCTCGAGAGGATAGAAGGATTGCGCGACATGCTCTTCGGGAGCCAATCGTCACTGCACGTGTTATTGCGGGACAATTTATGAACCGCAGACATAATCCGCCACGTCCGATCTCCAATAGTACTATCAGACGTCGATTGAGGGACGTTGGCTTGCGTTCAAGGCGTCCAGTGCGAGTCCCGTTGCTCACTCGCACACATCAACGGCAGCGTTTGGCATACGCTCGCGATTACGTGCACTGGGGCCAGCGACAATGGGCAAATGTCCTTTTTACTGACGAGTCCCGATTTTGCCTCCACGGGAATGATCGACGGGTTCGGGTCTGGCGTCGTCGTGGTGAACGCCATAATACCAACCATACAAGGCCGGTTGTTGCGTTCAATGGTGGATCAGTTATGGTTTGGGCCGGGGTAACGCGGTACTCACGTACCCCATTAATTGTGCTCCCACCTGGTGGGCTGACCGCTGCGCGGTACGTGGACGAGATTCTGCGCCCCGTTGTACTCCCCCTGCGTCAACGTATGGGGAACCGCTTCGTCCTTATGCAGGATAATGCAAGGGCGCATACGACACGCCATACGCTACGATTTCTGCGGCAAAATCGGATATCAGTTCTTGGCCATCCAGCAGTGAGCCCAGATCTGAATCCGATTGAGCACGTTTGGGACATTCTTGGGCGACGTTTGCGACTACAGTACCCGAACCTGGCGAATTTGGGACAATTAGCAGACGCCCTCCGCCAAATTTGGCAGAGAATTCCCCAAAGGCAAATCCGCAACTGCATTAACATGCGCAACCGATTGAGGGAAGTCCTCACGCGGAGAGGGGGCAACACACATTATTAGATCACACACAAATACACACAGCCATACACAACGCACGCACGTGCTCTCATACACACACGCATCGGAGAGTGAGTTTGGAGTCGGAAAATACTGCGGGAGTGACGAACCGCAGGGTCTCATCTCTCCATGCTGACGCACATACAATTAAGTGTAAATCCGACCGCGCATGCGCCAACTCGTCGCGCGCTTTGGATGGTGCTAATGCCAGTTATTGAAGTACAGTTTTCGTCATTGCGAAGAGTTTGGGTATAATTTTTTTGTAAATTTTTGAAATCTTTTTTTTACTAAAATGACGTTGAACTAACAAAAAAAAAACGTGCAACAAGTGTTCAAAAGCCGCGAGAACAAAAGGAAGGGTTTTACAGAGAAACATAACGTAAAACAGGTGATCCTTCAATTTTTCAGACTGTATCGCGTGTTTGACCATCGAGGACATACGGAAAAAAAAATCTGATCGGTCCGGCCTTTTGCACAGTGTTTAAGGGGTAGTTTCACCTCAGAAAAAACGTGGACAATTGAATGATTCCATGATTTTCCTTGAAGTGGCATCATGTTTTCTAGAAAATGGTAAATATGCAATTTTTGGGATCATTTTAAAATGAATTTAATACGGTTAAAAAAATCTCATTGAATTTGCAACTAAAGGTTCTGAAAGGAAACTGTTTTAGCTTTCCAAAACACTCATGAACAATGTTCTACGATCATGCGTTAGCAAGTTATAGGCGTTTAAAGTAGAAAGTTCCTTTTGCGCTTTGATAACGAATAACTTGGTCAATAAAAATCATACAGCAAAATAAAAAAAACGAAATTAAAGAGAAATGTTTGCTCTATAAGAACCCTCCATTGGATTTATCTGAAAAAAATTTTTTTGGCCCGTGCATACGTCCAAACTAGGCAAAAATTTCTGAAACTTCGTTTCCTGCGCTTCATCTTGATAAAACAGTATCATAATGGACGAAGAAAAAAAATTGAGTACTTGATTCAGAAACTAGAAACTTCAAGCTTTAAAATGCGTTTTTTAAATATTTTTTGCGACCATTTTTCGCAGAGATACAGCCATTTGAAAATAACCAAAATTTTTGGGAAATTATAGTGTTCCCTTAATTTTGACGCGGAGTGTATAATGAAAACTTTGAAATCGATTTTCTTGAAATGGCATTTTGGCGTATGTGCCCTTTTTCCATCAAATGCCTCAATTATGAATGTACATTTTTCTTTGTTAAACAAGTTACAGAAGAACTTTATTTAACTTTTTTTTATGTAGAATTTAGTTCGTATATCTGAAAAATCGAAGAACCATAACGGGTAATTATCATTTTTCGTGATCTAATCGGATCTTAAGACAAGGATATAAAATTTTAATATAAAGTTTCATTGAAATCCATTTTGCCGTTTAAACGTAATCGTGATAACAAATACATGAGATATTTAAAAAAAAAAGCTCTTTCCTAAATAGTCAAAACGTGATCAGGAGGTCTTAAGACGTGATTTCCCTAACAAAATTTTTTCCAAATTTTTTTTCATCACAAGAGTATTATACATATGTCAGAAAGTGAAAAGTGTATCTCGAGCCTCGAGGCACTCAGGAAGATCGCGCACGGCCGCGTGTCGCTTGCACGTAACCTTGGATCGCAGCGTTTCAAGAGCGAGAGAGAAAGACACACGTTCGTTTTCTCTCTCGTCTTCCCGACGTTGTCCGAAGCGTCGAGCTCACGGACACGCAGCTCCGGCGTAGTGTGCATGCGTGGTGGGGGAAATTCTCGAGCGCTCCCGTCCTCATTCTGGCATCACTGTTCGTAACGCGTATTCTCCCACCATAGGTACCGCTTGCCTGCCTCGGTGCTCCTGTTTGCAACGTTTTCTGACTCGCTCTCGTTCCATCTCACTCTCGCCTTCGCAGAACAAGAGTGAGCCAGAAGTGATGGGGTTAGCGCCAAGCTTCTGGTGTGTATAGGCCAAACCGAGCTGTCAGCGTAGAAATACACACATCAGAATACGTGTGCCTTAGCTCCGAAAAAATTCAGGAGCTTTATTGGTCTGAACATTGATTCTTTCTCGATAGCTTCATCTCTTATTGGTCATAACAGCCACACGGCTACGTTCAGACGGAGCCGAGCAGCATTCCCGTTACCCCACCATACTCCTCGATCGCTGTTCGCGATCGCTGTTCGCGAAAACGAATTGACCGGCCAATATATCTGAATACGACCTTAGGATAAAGATATAATGAAAGATGAAAAATTATTCGAAGCCCAAGATGAAAGGCCTTCGAATAAACAAAGGAAACTAATAAATACCCGAAGCTAAATAGAATTTTAGATTTAGGGTACACACACCCTACCCCAAACCTCGTGTCGATCAGTCACTGGGGCCATTCGGAAGTATATTCTTTTATTTAAATAATGCCCATCTCTGCATAGGACCGTAAAGAATTACAAAAAAAAATCGGGGAGTCAACTGTTGACTGATTTGGAGATTTTTCCTTGTTGTATGTTATATACAATAGTCGGAAGAATAATAATAAGAGCAATAATTGCAAATAATTGCTGTAACTTCCACATTCTGAAAATATGATATCAGTAAATCAATATTTCCAGTATTAGTAAAAAAGTTCCAATCTCTTTTTTTATTTTAAATAATGTGGCCATATAATTATAACATAAATTCGACAGCGATTTCAAGTGATGTATGTGTTACAATAAAAGCGTTAATTTAGTAAATGTACACAGTTCCCAACAGTTATATGCCTAAAATGCATATAACCTAACCTACAATCGTCCGAAAATTCATACATTGACTGCATCACGCTTTTACTGTGGCTTGTGTATCCAGCTAACGCTTCACTTTTGCTATGATTCCACGTCGGCAGTCCTCCCGAGTAGGCGCCATCTCGTGTTCACTAGCTGAACTAAATTTGTCACGTGACTTGCTCTGTATTATCGCCAATATGGCGGAACTCGTATTTGGGACTGAAGTCACGATTTTTCATTATTCGTCCTTATATGAGCAAATTTGGGGCTGGGTTAGGACTCATTCGAAAGAGGAAGGTTCAATGCAGAGCGCTCTTCTCACCGTTTCAGTCACAAAGCTCTTTTAGTGACCTAAAAATACTTGGATTCTGCGGGTGTATTTCGTCGACTTTTGGTCTACTTTGGACACTCATATTATTAGATATCAACACAATCTCGTTGAACCATGAGAAGAGCGCTCTGCATTGAACCTTCCTCTTTCGAATGAGTCCTAACCCAGTCCAAAATTTGCTCATATAAGGACGAATGATGAAAAATCCCAACCCCCTGTTTCGAGCCAGATTGTGTCGGTATACAGCGCGCTGCATTACCCGTGTCTACCCCCTTAAAATCCCGGACATTTCCACTTGACACCCGGACACTTTTAACTATTTCTTATATGTATGTATTTGCTACGATATCCCAAAACAACAATTTTTGTAAAATATAGACTGTGACCGTAATTAAGAAAGATAGTTAAAATATAGTTGTAAAAAGTAGGAATTTATTTATCACTTTTTTATACACTTAACTTATAACTAAAAGAACACATACAATACGCAAATTTAATTTATAACTAAAATAAAAAAAAATTTAAACCAATCGATTATGCTAAACGTAGAAAAACATAATTTCTTTTTTTTTCAAAAATCAACACGAAAATAATCTTACAAACTGCGAGCGAGCAACATCGAAAAACCCGGATCACTACAGAAAATCCGCCCGGACGTCCCCGGACGCCCTAAAAAAGAGGACAAATCCGGGGAAACCCGGACGGATGGCAGCCCTAGGTCTGGTCAAAAGTATTACAATAAAAATCGAAGCGAGAATTATGATTCGTAAGAACGTCGACGTCACTTTAGGAATCGTTAACGGTACTATTGGAACAATCATTTCAGTCATCCGATCTATTGACAATAAAGATGATATCGACAAAATAACCATTGTCCTTCCAGGAGGCAGAGAATGCGCTATAGAAAGAGTATCCGTTAAATTTTAAGTAATGGGAAGGGTGTTCGTTGTCAGAAAACAATTTCCCATATGTCTTAGCTATGGTATCACTATACATAAAAGTCAAGGCTTGAGTTTGGCAACAGTGTGTTTTCTACTGCGCAAGTTTATGTGGCTCTCTCAAGAATCACTACTTTGGAAGGACTTCACTTGATTAACTTTAACCCGCAATCTGTGGCAGCTATTGCTAGTGCAAAAATTATTATAATGCAACTGTTGTTGTTCTCTTGTGATGAAAATGGCGACATTATTAAAGAAATTAATTGCAAAATTACAGCTGCTCCACAACCGATATCAATATGTAATAAACAATATAAATTACTAAGTGGCGTATTTCATAAAGGTCTTCATCCTCAAAGCGGTTCATATTCATGCATGATACGTGATGGAACATCAGCATGGATATGTATTGACAACGACAAAATTAATCAAACGAAATGGCCCACAAACGCTAGAAATGTGTATATTCTTTTTTTGCAACGTC
Source organism: Andrena bucephala (assembly GCA_947577245.1). Lineage (NCBI taxonomy): Eukaryota > Metazoa > Arthropoda > Insecta > Hymenoptera > Andrenidae > Andrena > Andrena bucephala. Next base: position 74,896,854 of record OX387716.1, read on the forward strand.
AAAAATGAAAATAAATCATACTTTTTAAACGATTTTATTCAGACTCGATCCTCTGTTTGCTTCTTGAACGTTTGCTTCATATCTGAAAACTCAAATTTAAACCAATTCCAGCAATCCAATTGTCATGAAACTTTGCAGGCGAGCGTAGTTCGGATGACAATATAATATTTTAAAAATCAAATAACCCCAAGGGGGTGAAAAAAGTATCCAGTCAGCAAAAATCAATAAAGATAACCCATAACCACAAATCCAAACGACATGAAATCAATCTCTCGCGGTTTTACGAAACAGACAAAAAGCCGCTGCGCTCGGGTCGCTAGTCGTATATGCTCTAAGCACGATTTCCGTAAATACCCAATTTATATCGAGAAATGAGTCGTTACGAACGAACAGATAAAATAAATAAAAAACATTAAAGGTGTTCTTAAACAGGAAAGGATGACTTTTGGCAACATTAATTAAAGAATGCAATGGAAAAATGTATAATTTGGAGGAGAAAAATATATATTATTTATTATAATTTTTTATAATTAAATTAAACTATTTACAAATGGTTTTTTTTACAAAAAACGGCCCCCACGGCCACGGTACTGGGCCGTTATTAAATCTCGTAAGGTTGCAGCTTGTGACCGTAAACTCACGACCTGAGCTCGCACCGCCTGGAGGGTGGCCCAATGTCCAACGTTAAGGTGGAATCAGACGGCTCGTGGCTCCGCGAGCCGGCTCGCCTCGTCTAGCTCATCAAGTCGGCTTGGCGAGCCCGACTCGGCAAGCCATGACCGATTAGACGGCTCGTGGCTCCACGAACTGGCTCGGCTCGTCTAGCTCGTCAAGTCTGCTTGGCGAGCCCGACTCGGCAAGCCATGATCGATCAGACGGCTCGTGGCTCCGCAAACTGGCTCGGCTCTTCTAAAGCCGCTGCGTTCGGGTCGCTAGTCGCAGCGTCTGTGAATGATACTTGAATCAAAACGTAATGAAAAACTTCAATAGATCGATATTTACTAAGAAGTATTCTTTGATCGTCAAATCTTTACTTGGCATCTAGGCCAGCTTCATAGAAAATATAGAAATCAGAAGGATAATGGCTGACGAGAACATGGAGACGGATGAAGAAACTGTAAGTAATAAAAAATAAATCTACTATTATTATTATTCATATACTCATAGCAGAGTTACACTTGGCCAACGGTATCAGTGGACCTAGACCATAACTGTATAATAACAGTACAACTAAGGTCGGGTTCAGATATATTGGCCGGTGAGTTCGCTTTCGCGAGCAGCGCGCAAGGAGAAATCAGCCACCACCACCTGACGACCGTGGATTGGCAGTTGAAATTGCTAGGCCTCCGAAGGGTATGGTGGGGTAACGGGAGCGCTGCTCGACTCCGCATGAACGAAGCCGTGTGGCTGTTGTTTATTCTAACCCACCGCACGACGACCAGGCGTAGCCGGAGAGAGTGAGAACGTAGAGAAAAGGAGCACTGATGCAGGCATGTATACACCGCAAATAAAATAAAATTAAAGTTAAAAGTATTTTTTGTAACTAAACAAAATTACAACATTATATTTTTGTTTTTTTTGTCTTCCTAATATCATGTATATATCTATTTTTCTCGCGCTTGAAGCATATTCAGCCAACTGTGCGATGGTTGGTATGGCGGCCTCAAGTCGGGGACGGACACCTCCCCCCCCCACCTTCTTTGCCACAGGCGTGTCCACCGGGGGTTGAGGCCACGGAGTGGGGATGGCGAGGGTGCTTTCTTCCACACCACAGCAAACTCTGCTACGGCAGTTATAGTGGATCCGCCGTTCACGTACGAACAAGTGATTTGAAGCGTCCTTTTATTTGGTATTTTCAAATGTGATTACTTTGGTGTAGTTTCTTAGTGCATTACTGAGTTCTACTACTTGGAGGTAAGTTCCGTATTTATATATTTCTAAAACTACTCTTTTTCTTTTAAAGTACAGTCTTTACATATTTTTACTTTTTCCCCGTCGCAATAATGTCTGACAGAATTCCAATGAACATGTATTACATGCGTGCTAAAAGAGCATTCGATAAGTCTCTTCAGGAAGACGCCACCATATCACCAGCCACTAATTACCAAATTTTACTTGAATTTCTTCAAACTAATGATTCTGCTTCACCTGGCACTGGTACTCCTCATTTAGGGTCACGTTCTACAAGTTCATTTCATGCTCCAGCTATTGATATCCATCCTTCGCCTGGTAGCAGCTCCCCACTTTCTTTTAATACTTCGGAAAATAATGTTAATTATCAATTAGATTCATGTTCTACAAGTTCATTTCATGCTCCGGCTATTGATATCCATCCTCCGTGTGGCAGTAGCTCCCAATTTTCTTTTAATATTTCTGAAAATAATGTTAATTGTCAATCGCGTGTAGAAGAAAACTTAGCCAATAGTCATAATTTTTCTTCTCCTCTAACCCAGTGGGCTTTGCAACACAACGTTCCTCATGGTACATGTTTGAGATTCAACTAGTTCTGCACACCGCCACACCCCGACTCACAGCAGCACCTCCTGGACTGAGCTCAGCGTGGCGGATCGACAATCGATCCGCCAATCAGAGACACGGTCGATCACCAATCAGCAACGCTGAGCGACCGACAAGCGGCGAATCAGCGTATCGTTTGAAACGGTGTCGGACGGTTCTAGAATGCGCGCAACGAATCATATATCACCACATCATATCGATCAACCAATGAGATTTCCGTACGTCGGTCGATTTACGAGAATGTTCTAGACGACGCGTTCCGGAAGGGCTCTCGGCTCATGTTAATCATCTCGTTCACGTAGCGTACAAAGAAAGACGCGTCGGTTTCGGCTACGAATTTCTCATGTAACTCGTGAACTGTCTCAACATCAATCGTTCTAAAAGATCGTTGTGCTCACTCAAAAACTCGTCTACGAACGAATCTCAATCGCTTCTCATTTATCTCTCGCGAGCCGATCGAGTGTGGATCTTTCACAGCGTGCCTCCACATGGTTTTCGGCGTGCGTGTTTCTCATAATATACAAGGCCAACGGTATTGTAAAACTGATCTGCTCACTGCTCATTGTTGTAAACGTAGCTCAACGAGTGATTTTATAATAAAGACTCAAACGTTTTAATCAATTAACTGTCTTGCGTAGCAACCTAACCTAACCGGTACACTCACTCACGCTCATCGCGACATTTCTTTCAATTTCGCGAACTGTACACTTAACCATTTGCTTTCAATTTTGAAGGAACAGAAAGAAAAATTGGGGCAAAATGTGTTGAGCCAGGACACTATTATCATTTTGGATTAACAAATAGTATTGTACAACTTATGAAATCATTCGGTGTACAGTGTGTCCGCGGGAAAGCTAAACAGCCGGCTTCCTCCTAAACTATTGGAGATAAAAATATAAAAAAAATAGGGAATTGCATGGTTCGAGGGAGCCAATTAATTAGCGCGAACGATTTTTTTATTATCGATTATTATTTTAAAAGATACGATGGTCAAGTTCGGTTTTTCAAATGGAACTATTTTTTTTGAATACCTGAGTTGATAGTGCGTTCCAAGACAAATTCAATAAGCTTTAATGTATACACTTTATTTTCACTGGTTTTTAAGATATTGCGTTTGCAAATTTACTGATTTTCAATGGAAGAAAACTGTCTGGTATAGCACGGACCGGGGACGGTCTTACTGGATCCACGGGTGGCACTGCCTTTTGAAATAGATACCTACCTGCCAAAGGTCTACGCCAGGCCCAAAGGCTGGACAATTTTTTTCCGTCAGAAATGCTACTTAGGTAGGTACATCTGCGGTATCGAGAAGCGCACCGTTACTTTTATTTCGCACTTGCTTCTACGCTCGGATGGCCGGTTCTTTTGGGAGGGATGCAAGTTCGATTGGTTAGGTTAGGAGGAGTGAAAGCTGCTAGACTAAATTTCAATCATAGGGAGCAGATTGTATCAGAACCATTCGGATTTGCATTCCTCACAAACGGCTGCTCTCTTGAAGAGGCCCTCTTCACAGCAATGCCCACCTTCTCTCGCACGGAATACGTTAACGCTTGCTTTTCTTCTGATATTGAAGCTCGTGTTTATACTCGAGAGGACCACGCGTCGACAGCGGGCTACCCCTTTTCTTCCTGTGTCTCTCCACGAGCCGTGTTGACGGTGGATTGTAGGAGCGTAGATATCTGGATGCCAGTTATTGAATTCAGGAGACGATGGAAACATTTTATTACAAAACACACATGTACTATTATTAAAGTAAATCGTATTCCTCTCGGGCAGGAGTACTGATAATGATCGGACTTGCGCCCCACTTCGCGCAGACCAATTACACGGAGGGTAGTCGGGTCACACACTGCCCAAATGATACAGGGTAATTCTGGAGCAATGCCCGTCAAGGAGATGCGCTGGCACCCCGTGGCGAGGACAGACCTTCGCTGTGCCTTACCCGATTTTTATGGCTTTTTTCCGGAAAAAGGTACGAATCCTGGGTCGAACGTAGCGAATTGAAGTCGACCCTCCGCAGTCGAGGGTGAATTATCCATTACAGCGTATTAAGAAACCCTTTTCTTCATCGTATCGAAAGGGAAGTGACGCCAATGGATTCCTTATGTTTTTCTGACGAAAATCATACCAAATGTCATGCAAATCGGACTACTTTGACACAAGCTATTTGTATTCCCTATGTAAAAGTTGTCCGATTTTCATAATGTTTGGCATGATTTTAATCGGGAGAACGCCCGGAATCCATTGGCGTCACTTCCCCTTCGATACGATGAAGAAAAGAGTTTCTTAATACGCTCAAATGGATATTTCACCCTCGACTGCGGAGGGTCGACTTCAATTCGTTACGTTCGGCCCAGGATTCGTACCTTTTTCCGAAAAGAGCCATAAAAATCGGGTGAGGCACAGCGAAGGACTGTCCTCGCCACGGGGTACCAGGCCGCCGCATCTCCTTGACGGGCGTTGCTCCATAATTACCCTGTATCTGGTTAGGAAATAAAATAATTCTTTATTTTTTATCGTATGGATATGGAAGTGTCGCAGATAGATTCCTTGGGGATTTCCGATGAAAATCATGCCAAGTGTCGTGGAAATCGGACAACTCTTACATAAGGAATACAAATTGCTTGTGTCAAAGTAGTCCGATTTGCATGACATTTGGTATGATTTTCGTCAGCAAAACATAAGGAATCCATTGGCACCACTTCCCTTTCGATACGACGAAGCAAAGAATTTCTTAATACGCTCAAATGGATATTTCACCCTCGACTGCGGGGGCTCGACCTCAATTCGCTATGTTCGGCCCAGGATTCGTACCTTTTTCCGGAAAAAGCCATAAAAATCGGGTGAGGCAATGCGAAGGTCTGTCCTCGCCACGGGGTGCCAGCGCATCACACATTTGGGCAGTGTGTGACCCGACTACCCTCCGTGTAATTGGTCTGCGCGAAGTGGGGCGCAAGTTCGATCATTATCAGTACTCCTGCCCGAGAGGAATACGATTTACTTTAATTGTGTGTTTTGTAATAAAATGTTTCTAACGTCTCCTGAATTCAATAACTGGCATCCAGATATCTACGCTCCTACAACCCACCGTCAGCACGGCTCGCGGAGAGACACAGGGAGAAAAGGGGTAGCCCGCTGTCGACGCGTGGTCCTCTCGAGTATAAACACGAGCTTCAATATCAGAACAAAAGCAAGCGTTAACGTATTCCGCGCGAGAGAAGGTGGGCATTACTGTGAAGAGGGCCTCTTCAAGAGAGCAGCCGTTTGTGAGGAATGCAAATCCGAATGGTTCTGATACAATCTGCTCCCTATGATTGAAATTTAGTCTAGCAACTTTCACTCCTCCTAACCTAACCAATCGAACTTGCATCCCTCCCAAAAGAACCGGCCATCCGAGCGTAGAAGCAAGTGCGAAATAAATATACCGCAGATGTACCTACCTAAGTAGCATTTCTGACGGAAAAAAATTGTCCAGCCTTTGGGCCTGGCGTAGACCTTTGGCAGGTAGGTATCTATTTCAAAAGGCAGTGCCACCCGTGGAACCAGTAAGACCGTCCCCGGTCCGTGCTATACCAGACAGTTTTCTTCCAGTGAAAATCAGTAAATTTGCAAGCGCAATATCTTAAAGACCAGTGAAAATAAAGTGTATACATTAAAGCTTATTGAATTTGTCTTGGAACGCACTATCAACTCAGGTGTTCAAAAAAAAATAGTTCCATTTGAAAAACCGAACTTGACCATCGTATCTTTTAAAATAATAATCGATAAAAAAATTCGTTCACGCTAAATAATTGGCCCCCTCGAACCATGCAATTCCCAATTTTTTTTATATTTTTATCTGCAATAGTTTAGGAGGGAGCCGGCTGTTTAGCTTTCCCGCGGACACACTGTATTTCACATTCAAAATAATACAATTTATATTAATATCAATATTGATGGGCTACCACTTTCTAAGAGTTCTTGAAGCCAAGTTTACCCCATTTTATGTAGTATTGTAGGATTTAAAGATATAGCCATTATCGGTATATATCATGGGTATGCGAAACCCAAAGATGCCAACTCCTTTCTTAAAGATTTTGTCAACGAAGCCATAGAACTTATTAACAAAAGAATAGCCAGCCATTAACGGACAGATCTTTTCTATTAAAATCAAATCATTTCTTTTTGATGTCTCTGCCAAATCTTTCATTAAATATATAAAAGGTCACACTGGTTATTATTCTTGTAGTAAATGCCATATCAGAGGCTGTCGCGTAGCTCAGGCATGGCATTTAAGTGAACTTGACGGCCGATTTCCAGAGGCAACGCCTCCTTCCTCCCGCCGCGCGTCTTGGCCCCCGCGGCGGCCTAGTTGCTTCAAAGGCCTCAGATCCGTACCAGATGAACCGCGTGTGGCGTATTGGAGCGACACCCGTATCAATAGATTTCCACATCACTCATGGGGTACTATTATCGATGCGTTATTTTTTTGTCAGTGGTATCCCCTGTAAATCGACTGTCAAGTTCACATAAGGGGGCCGTCTCCTTTTTGTTTTGGTCCGAATCTATCGAAGCGTCCCCAGTAAACAGACGGACCCTAATGAAACTACTGCGGTTGATAAAAAGAACTTCTACAGAGGTGACATCTCCAGGTACTCTATGTAGACTAATTTTTTACGCATAGTTGCCACATTTTCTGTTCTCTCTGTCTCCGCCGCGCTGTTGCCACAGCTCCTTCTACTGAGAAGTCTTGGAGGAATACGGCACGAGAGCTGCGTCTAGGCAAGGATCAACAGGCTTCAATACCGCTGATGGAGGGGGGAACACCTACAGGAGCGGTGGTTATGTGTGCGGAACTGCGAGCGTCAGTCACGCACAAATAACCACCGCTCCTGTAGGTGTTTCCCTCTGCATCAGCTGTAGATGTAGCGCGTCCGATTGCTGCGTCTAGCATCAGAGCCTCGCTGAACGTAAAGGAGGATAGCAATAATGAAAGATAGAGAGGTTGAGTAGTGAAGTTAGGAAACATGTCAATGAAACAATACTAATTTGCACATTGAAGGATGTAATATTTTGTATAATCAGTGTGCAAATTCAAAGCATACAGTTTCAATAAGGTACATCACCGAAGTATAACACACCGATCGTAATGAAATTTATGAATGCTATAATTCTTCTAAAAACATGGACAATTACAGATAAAAAAGTGTATATTTTTCGAAGAATACAGTATTGTCTCGTTAGCGGCTCGGTTTGGAGTACACGATGTGGACTTTTCGCTATCCCCACCACTTCTGTCTCATTCTTATCCGGCGAAGGCGAGAGCGAGCGAGAGGCACCGAAAGCGAGCGAGAACGGTACGAGACAGACGACGGGATGATGTTTTGTGTCGCTCCGTCTTTCAGACGCCTGATACTCCGTCCTTTGCGTCCGCGCCCGTCGCGCAGGCAAAGCGTTCCATCTCGCTCCCCCCTTCGGTCAGAAAGAAGCGAGAAACGAACACTGGGAATTCGGGCTCTGTTCACGATACGGGCTCAACGCCCGCGCCGGTCCCGAACAGCGATCCGCTAACAAGACAATACTGTAAAGGCTTCCCCAAACCAACGCGAATATTCGCGCCGCGGAGCGGATTCGCCGCGGATCAGATAAAGCGCCCATAAGCCGACACGTATAAAAAACTCTGATCCGCGGCGGATTCGCTCCGCGCGGCAATATTCGCGTTGGTTTGGGCGAGCCTTAATATTATCTTCTCTCATTCTATGTAATTCCTCTTCTCCATTTTACAACAAAAATATGTTTTGTCCAATACCATGTTCCGTTAGAATTTTTTCTTGACATGTTGTACATCATTTCCTATAGATTTTGTCGCGCTGATTTCAAATCCGTTCGCAAAATTTGTCTACTACCTCAAGATTTTGAAAAAAAATCGATTTAAAGTTTACCACAGATTTTCAAAGGTAAAAAACGTTCGTATCATAATTTCATTAATTTTCCCTTATTCTGCAATCTTTCAACTTTAATTAAAAAAAAAATCATCGCTCTATCTCATTTCTATCAAAAGTTCTTTGATTATGAAACAAATTTCGTCACTTTGCCCCACTGTGCGGCGCGGCGTTGAGCCCGTATCGCGAACAGAGCCCTAATTCCCAGTGTTCGTTTCTCGCTTCTTTGTGGCCGAAGGCGGAGCGAGATGGAGCGCTTTGCCTGCGCGACGGTCGCGAACGCAAAGTACGGAGTGTCAGGAGTCCGAAAGACGGAACGAGACAAAACATCATCGCGTCGTCTATCTCGTACCGCCCTCGCTCGCTTTCAGTGCCTCTCGCTCGCTCTCGCCTTCGCCGGACAAGAGTGAGACAGAAGTGGTGGAGATAGCGAAAAGTCCACATCGTGTACATGAAATCGAGCCCGTAATGAGACAATACTGTAGTATATTTTATTTGAGTTTATCCAGATATTATCTTTGCCCATCTCTGTTCTCCAACCGCTTCGCCGTAATTCATTCAAGCCTCCCTGACGACAAAATAGTAATAGGGGAAATGCGGCAACAGCGCAATTCGACTCTCGATACATCTCGGCAACGATGTTTTTCCTACATTTATCGGCTAGATTGTACTTCCACCGGTTTTGATGGTACAATGCACGAATATACCATCAGCGCGGTGTGTCCCAAATACAGGGTGTCCCAAAAATGCTGCGGTTCCTTGAAGCGGGTGATTCGGGGGTGATTGCAAACAACTTTTTCCTTTGCGAAAATTCTCTCCGAGGTTTCGTTAACGAGATAATAACAAAAAGCACCGACCAATCAGAGCGCGAGCCTTCCGCTGGAGCTCCCGCGCTAGCGTGGCCGCGCGCCGGGCCGCGCTGCGACTACGAACAAGCAAGGCGGCATGCACCGACGGAAATTGCGTAGAATGGCAAATGAAAAAGATGTTACAAAAAAATCGAAACTTTTGCCATGGTTTGTTTGGCATTTAAAGTGAACAATGAAAAAAGGATAAATGGATGAAAATCACGTGTAACGTAAAAAGACGAATACACAGTTGTTTTTTTTTTAGAAGAATCGAAAATAATAATTATTTGGAGTGAGAGGATAAGGAACACGTAAATTTCCTTTTTTAATAACGTACAAACGAAAAGGTAATGCAACAGGGAACGAGTGAAAAGTGATCGTAGTTCGTTATTGTGATAAAAATCCGTAGTTCAATAACGGCCAACATTGTTGTTGATAATGAATAAATCCGTTTAAAAACTGCGAAGAAAAATTTACGTACAGAAATTTGGAGAATTATCGCCGGAAATAAGCCACAGCCTGCGTTAGGCTTAAAGAATAATAGTCGCCAATAATGTAACTAAAACTCACCCTTTCGGAAATTCACCTGCAACTTAAAAACCTGTGTCACTAGGTCACTGAACCGATCCTGGTCATCGACAGACGCGCCGAGTGCACAGCTGATCTCAGGTACACGACAACATCCAAAGTTAAGGGTCGCAACGTCAAGTGCGTCCGGGTTAATGCACCGAATATTCACTTCACTGCACGCCTACTAACACTGACCACTTAATTTATTATTCATGGAACGTGTTGTTCCTACGTTATAAAAATTGGTGGAAATGAATTTTTACTTGGCGTTCGGAGTCGTAGGTATTCTCGCACAAATTCTCACACTGCAGCACTTGCGTCCCCGTTGTTCGGGAGGTACACCCAGAACATCGCGTAATACTCTTGAGCAGAGAACATTTCTGCGACGTGATTGCTTGCTGACTGACAAGATTTTTTCCAAGCGACTTCTTCTACCCCCAAAAAGTTTCTCTCGTTCCATTATGAGTTGATCCCCACCAGGCCAAGAGACTTCAGGTAAAAAGAAGCCAGCACATTTTCGAAGCACACGTGCTTCGCAGAAGTGCAACGAACGGACTATCGTGCACTTTTACAAAAGTCCGCGTTCCGTCCTTTTACTGCCAATGTACCACCCATTGCTTCGAGGTAGGCAACAGACACCACGTGTTTCGGTTCGAAAGGGTCCGAAGAGAAGAGAAACAGAAAGTCCTCGAGTTGCTATAAAGAAAAAAATTCTGTTTCCTGTTTCCGATACCCAGAGTTCACGTCTGCTACGAGGCGGAACCAACTAAGCCATAAATTACCCAAAACTGTAGGAAACCGTTGTCTACCGTCGACTAGCGAGACAATACGGTCATAAACCGCGACCCTAGCGAAATGCTCTGGCCATCAGCCTGATTAATTTTTGGAAACTAGCAATTAAAAAGTATTATTCAACATCAATACGGCTCGCAAAGAGACACAGGAAGAAAGAGAGCATGTAGTTCGCTGACTGCGCGTAGTCCCGCCGGCTTCGTCCTACCTTCAAATTAAAGACGGATCCCTTATCTCTCGAGTATAAACACGCGCTCGAATTTCAAAACAAAAGCACATGTCGACGTATTCCGTGCGAGAGACGGCGGGCTTGAAGTCCGATTGGCCCTAATCTAACCAATCTGCCCTGCATCCCTCCCAAACGGCCACTGTCCTGAAGAGGCCCTCTTCACAGCAATATCTCCTCCCCAAGGCCCACCTGCTCTCGCACGGAATACGTCGACGCTTGCTTTTGTTTTGAAATTCGAGCGCGTGTTTAGAGACGAGAGATAAGCAGGCCCGATTGGATAGTTTGGGACCAATCGAACCTCAAGCCCACCTTCTCTCGCACGGAATACGTCAATGACATCGAAAAGTCCTGCGCCCGGTCTCAGGTAAAGCAACCACGCGCGATTACAGTCACCTGACCGTACCGCTACAACCCCATATTTCTTCAGTGAGGTCAAACATAACAGGTCGACAGAAGAATTGCAGGAGAATTTTACTAACCCACTCTTGGCCTATGACACTGCTTTTATAATAATCAGATGTGTAAGTTCCAGCTTGTCCTTATCTTGATTATTTGTTGAAAAAGTGTCATTGCTCAATGGAAGCCACGAGAAGGTGACCGTGGCGCACTGTTCTTGACCGTCGACTCAAGGAACAATACGGTCATAAACCGCGACCTTCTTCAGACTACGTTGACGATCAACGCAGTTAGTTTTTACGATTGATCAGAAGTAATACGAAACGTGGGAAGTCTGGCAATCGAAAGAATTAAGGTACATGGCCGATCACGGGTATTTAAAATTTATGACCGGGTCTTCTTACTTCCATCCTCCTGACCCATCCTTAACCTCTCCTAATGGAAAAAGCCCACCACCTTCTCGTGGTTTCTGTTGAGCAATGACACTTTTTCAACAAATAATCAAGATAAGGACAAGCTGGAACTTACACATCTGATTATTATAAAAGCAGTGTCATTGGCCAAGAGTGGGTTAGTAAAATTCTCCTGCAATTCTTCTGTCGACCTGTTATTTGACCTCACTGAAGAAATATGGGGTTGTAGCGGTACGGTCAGGTGACTGTAATCGCGCGCGGTTGCTTTACCTGAGACGGGGCGCAGGACTTTTCGATGTCATTGACGTATTCCGTGCGAGAGAAGGTGGGCTTGAGGTTCGATTGGTCCCAAACTAGCCAATCGGGCCTGCTTATCTCTCGTCTCTAAACACGCGCCCGAATTTCAAAACAAAAGCACGCGTCGACGTATTCCGTGCGAGAGAAGGTCGGCTTCAAGTCCGATTGGTCTCAAACTAACCAATCGGGCCTGCTTATCTCTCGTGTCTAAACACGCGCTCGAATTTCAAAACAAAAGCAAGCGTCGACGTATTCCGTGCGAGAGCAGGTGGGCCTTGGGGAGGAGATATTGCTGTGAAGAGGGCCTCTTCAGGACAGTGGCCGTTTGGGAGGGATGCAGGGCAGATTGGTTAGATTAGGGCCAATCGGACTTCAAGCCCGCCGTCTCTCGCACGGAATACGTCGACATGTGCTTTTGTTTTGAAATTCGAGCGCGTGTTTATACTCGAGAGATAAGGGATCCGTCTTTAATTTGAAGGTAGGACGAAGCCGGCGGGACTACGCGCAGTCAGCGAACTACATGCTCTCTTTCTTCCTGTGTCTCTTTGCGAGCCGTATTGATGTTGAATAATACTTTTTAATTGCTAGTTTCCAAAAATTAATCAGGCTGATGGCCAGAGCATTTCGCTAGGGTCGCGGTTTATGACCGTATTGTCTCGCTAGTCGACGGTAGACAACGGTTTCCTACAGTTTTGGGTAATTTATGGCTTAGTTGGTTCCGCCTCGTAGCAGACGTGAACTCTGGGTATCGGAAACAGGAAACAGAATTTTTTTCTTTATAGCAACTCGAGGACTTTCTGTTTCTCTTCTCTTCGGACCCTTTCGAACCGAAACACGTGGTGTCTGTTGCCTACCTCGAAGCAATGGGTGGTACATTGGCAGTAAAAGGACGGAACGCGGACTTTTGTAAAAGTGCACGATAGTCCGTTCGTTGCACTTCTGCGAAGCACGTGTGCTTCGAAAATGTGCTGGCTTCTTTTTACCTGAAGTCTCTTGGCCTGGTGGGGATCAACTCATAATGGAACGAGAGAAACTTTTTGGGGGTAGAAGAAGTCGCTTGGAAAAAATCTTGTCAGTCAGCAAGCAATCACGTCGCAGAAATGTTCTCTGCTCAAGAGTATTACGCGATGTTCTGGGTGTACCTCCCGAACAACGGGGACGCAAGTGCTGCAGTGTGAGAATTTGTGCGAGAATACCTACGACTCCGAACGCCAAGTAAAAATTCATTTCCACCAATTTTTATAACGTAGGAACAACACGTTCCATGAATAATAAATTAAGTGGTCAGTGTTAGTAGGCGTGCAGTGAAGTGAATATTCGGTGCATTAACCCGGACGCACTTGACGTTGCGACCCTTAACTTTGGATGTTGTCGTGTACCTGAGATCAGCTGTGCACTCGGCGCGTCTGTCGATGACCAGGATCGGTTCAGTGACCTAGTGACACAGGTTTTTAAGTTGCAGGTGAATTTCCGAAAGGGTGAGTTTTAGTTACATTATTGGCGACTATTATTCTTTAAGCCTAACGCAGGCTGTGGCTTATTTCCGGCGATAATTCTCCAAATTTCTGTACGTAAATTTTTCTTCGCAGTTTTTAAACGGATTTATTCATTATCAACAACAATGTTGGCCGTTATTGAACTACGGATTTTTATCACAATAACGAACTACGATCACTTTTCACTCGTTCCCTGTTGCATTACCTTTTCGTTTGTACGTTATTAAAAAAGGAAATTTACGTGTTCCTTATCCTCTCACTCCAAATAATTATTATTTTCGATTCTTCTAAAAAAAAAACAACTGTGTATTCGTCTTTTTACGTTACACGTGATTTTCATCCATTTATCCTTTTTTCATTGTTCACTTTAAATGCCAAACAAACCATGGCAAAAGTTTCGATTTTTTTGTAACATCTTTTTCATTTGCCATTCTACGCAATTTCCGTCGGTGCATGCCGCCTTGCTTGTTCGTAGTCGCAGCGCGGCCCGGCGCGCGGCCACGCTAGCGCGGGAGCTCCAGCGGAAGGCTCGCGCTCTGATTGGTCGGTGCTTTTTGTTATTATCTCGTTAACGAAACCTCGGAGAGAATTTTCGCAAAGGAAAAAGTTGTTTGCAATCACCCCCGAATCACCCGCTTCAAGGAACCGCAGCATTTTTGGGACACCCTGTATACTTACACATTCTCAAGTTGTACTTCTTACAACTTCAGAGATGTACTCTATAAGTGCAATGAATTATTTTCCCCGAGACCCTCAAAGAAGAGAGAGTTGGAAACTCTCTTGCACGACTCTTGGTGGAATGGATGAGGGATTACTAATACATAATTCAGCTGCTTTGTGTGAAGTGATATCAATTAAATTAAATTATAGTATCAAAACATGCAATAATAAATAAGCTTATTATGTGAATTTGTATAAATTTACTTGCATTAGCATATGTATTTATAATATTTTGTTATGAAAATTCATACATATTTTGTAATGGAAATAGTTTGTAATTACTATGTAATATACTATGATTAATAAAGTATTCGAACTACAAGTCATACATTACCGTTATTACTTTTATTTAATTATTTATTTTTTAAGTATTTATTGAAGTATAATCAAATTATAATTATATGAGATTTACTTTAAACATTTGTGTATCTACATATGTTTTAATAATTATAAACTATATAATTATATATTTATATTATATATAATATATAATTTATATATAATTATAAACTGATATAAACTATAAAATATTTATCTAAGTTTTCAGTAATAACAGACTCTTTCAAATTAAAAATAGATTTAGAAAATGCCAGATATAAGCCTTAAGGAAATCTGTATGCTGAGATCAGTTGCAGCAACTTTTCAGTGTGTGTTGAATATGCTATGCCATGTGAAGGACCCAACTGAGGATGGTAATACAACAAGAGGGAAATTGTATGTAATACTCACAGCAATAGAGGCGGTAATGCTTGAAGACGGTATCACATCCGGGAAAATAAAAAATATTTAAATTAAATTAAATTATAGTATCAAAACATGCAATAATAAATAAGCTTATTATGTGAATTTGTATAAATTTACTTGCATTAGCATATGTATTTATAATATTTTGTTATGAAAATTCATACATATTTTGTAATGGAAATAGTTTGTAATTACTATGTAATATACTATGATTAATAAAGTATTCGAACTACAAGTCATACATTACCGTTATTACTTTTATTTAATTATTTATTTTTTAAGTATTTATTGAAGTATAATCAAATTATAATTATATGAGATTTACTTTAAACATTTGTGTATCTACATATGTTTTAATAATTATAAACTATATAATTATATATTTATATTATATATAATATATCATTTATATATAATTATAAACTGATATAAACTATAAAATATTTATCTAAGTTTTCATTAATAAAATTAAATATTAAGTTTATACATACACGTCACTATATATATATATACTATGATTCCACGCTTTTCAAATATCGCGCGCGTTTGATCTGGCTGGAACTGAAAATGGCGACTTCCGGCTCATTGGCCACACTGTCCCTGGACCCACTGTAGCTGCAGTGCACCATTAGCGCCACCAACGGAGAAGGCTTGAAGCTTCATTCTGACAGTTTTCGAGTCATAAATTCATTATTATTTCAAAGTTGGGTGCTTATTAGCGTTCAAACGCACCAGACCACCCTGCACAGATGTCTACTGAAGGCAACTGTACCCGCAAAAACTTCCTTCGTGCCGATTCCAGGACGAAAGTTGTAATTTACGAATTGTTTGCTACACGCGTATACGTACACGCTTAACTTAGCTGGTGTGAGCGTACGCACACATTCAAGGCCCGGTGAGACGGCCCCCTTAAATGCCATGCCTGGCGTAGATAATACAACTTTTTTTCCAGATATCAAATAATATTCCTTTAAGAACAGATATCAAACTTTAGATTACCAGTGGACAAAAGCACCATAAGGGTACATCAATCATAGAGAATATTCCCGGCATCGATATGATTAACGCCTTTCCTCTAGATCAGGCCTGCCCCATCGGGTGCAAATACCTCCTGAATTTCTGGGACCCGGGTAACAGCCGAGCGCAGGACTGTTCCATTGCTACCCGTTGCGAAATTTGTGAGAGAACTGCATGAGTGTGCGTCCATGTAGAAGAGGTCTTCGAATCCAAGCAATAGACTCGTGGTACGAGCCTACGTGGACAGCCGCACACTCGTGCAGTTCTCCCGCAACCCATGCTGTGGTTAGCAACGTAACCAGTCCCGCGCTCGGCTGTTGCCCGGGTCCCAGAAATTCAGGAGGTATTTGCACCCGATGGGGCAGGCCTGCTCTAGATTAAAGTGACCACATATTTTGGGGGCCAATGCGGGACAAACAAGCAAAAAAAAAGGTTAGCAAACCCGTGAGATCGTACAACTACTTTATTACAACACTTACAGGACCATGACTGACAATCAAATAATGTTTTCGTTCGAACGATGTTCTCATGAATCGTGGATACGAATCGTATCCAATAAAACAGTTAAACGTATTCTCAAACTATTCGCGCCAAGCGTGACAAGACACGTAGAAACCTTTCCTGACAGTTAACAGTATTACCGCCATCTAGGGTACATGTCCCTATTACGGTGCCCTGTCCCTATTACCGTGCCTTTATACTTAATGAAGCCGTACAGAAAAACTCGCATAAATAAATAAGGAAAGAATTTTTTTTAATTAAATTGAATTATTAATGTATGTATTGCAAAACGACAGGGTTGCATTTTTAAACAATTAAATCATAGTAAAAAATAAATAAAAAATGAATATGAAGATTTCGATGGATTTACCCAAATCCTTACCGGAAACAGTAAGGAACACGTATTTTACAAACGTGAATAAATTGATAATTATCATGATTTGCATTTATGTAAAGTGTTAATTATATCACAAAAGGTTCCAATTTTATGAAAAAAAAGCAAAATGAGCACTTTTGAAACGTTTTCGTATTTTTTAAAGTGATGCCAGTAATAGGGACAGGAATTTAACACTTGTCCCAATTACCGTGCCCCTCAGTGCCCAGTGGCTCCCTCTGCAACTGCTAAATCTATCTTGGCATTGATTGGTTTGACGTCACGGCGTCTTCATGCGCATGCGTGGCGTGTTTCTCCTCCACCCGGAGACTCTTCGTCAGGGAAGAAAATTCCCCAAAAAGGGCACCGTAATTGGGGGCACCGTAATACGGACAACGCACTTTTCAGGGCACCGTAATTGGGACAAAAACATGTATTTGTATTTCAATTAAAACAATATGAAAAATTAACATTTTTAACCTGAAAAAATTGCCTTAAGAAAGAGAAAGTTTCAAAAAACGAATATAATCTTTCACCGAACAAAATTAAATTAAGAGAAGGCAGTAATTAATTCCTTCGTGAGCAAGTCGGCGTCAAAGCACCGTAATAGGGGCACGTACCCTAGTATGAAGTACAGGAAACACTAACTTTATGCCACTGCGAAAATGTAAAAGGTTACATGTCCAATGCGGGACACTTTGCGGGACATTTTTCAATGCGGGACAAAGGGCTCAAAAACGGGAAAATGCGGGACTGTCCCGCATAATGCGGGACGTCTGGACACTTTACTCTAGATTACATGCACTTGATTTATCTGGGCGTAACGAAAAAAGTGCTTCTCAAGCTGCGGTGTGGTAGCAAATCCCCCCAAAAAAAATTTCAAACGTAGTAGATCCAAAATATCTTCTAGCTTACTAGAGTTGCGCAGTAGTGTTCCAGTAGAATTTAATCGAAAACCTCGAAGTGTGAATGATTTAAAAAGATGGAAGGCAACAGAATTTCGCCAATTTTTGTTCTATACAGGACCTGTAGTTCTATTCCGCACCATAAATAAGAAAAGATATAGAAACATTCTCTATTTACACGTAGCATCCGTTATTCTATCTAATTCAAGACACTCTGTCTACATTGATCACGCAGCTATCCTGTTGCAATATTTTGTTTACAAGTTTATAAAATGATATGGCACACAATACGTATCCCACAATATACACAATCTTTTACATATTACACAAGATGAAAGAAATCATAGCCCGCTTGACGACTTCAGTTGCTTTCCATTCGAAAACTTTTTAAAGAGCATTTCGAAGTACATTAGGAAGGGTCACCAACCATTAGAGCAAATATTGAAACGCCATTCAGAGAAAATGAATTCTTTATCAGAAACATTGCACCCTAATGTAGAACACCCCTTCTTCGAATATCAACATTTTAAAGGTACATTAATTGACACTGTTCGCGACTTTGATCAATTCACAAATATCGTATTTGCTGATTATACTTTGAAAATTCAAAATCCTAATAACTGCTGCTGTCTTAACAACGGCAGAATTATTATTATATGCAACTTAGTTTTATCCGATAATAAACAGAATATAATTGGTAAACCATTTTTGACACTAACAGATTTTTATACAAAACCATGCATATCATCACATTTAGGAATATTCGTTGCAGATAATTTAGGTCCATTGCAAATTTTTGATGTCACAGACTTACAAATGTGTCAAATTAGAAACAGGAGGCAAAATTATTATATTTCCATTATTACATATGACTCTTCTGAAACACTAACAAAATGTTCTTCATTTTTTGTATTTTCCAACTTGTAGCGATACAAATCATCCAAGTTTCGAGGTTTTTCCTGTTGCATATATTTATAATTCTTAACATAAGAATACTACTTACCTGTGCATTTTTTTTTTAATGAGTAATAAAATTACTCATAAAATAAAATTAATGAAGGTATGGAACACGGTTGGAGTGTGGTCCACTTCTTGAAGGATGGGAGGGTGAAGCAAGGAAATGTTATTGGCTACCGTATAAGCAAGACCGTATCGCAGTGGCGATACGTACATGCAAGATACCCGCAGTAACGTGGCCGCAGCATACCGTCAAAACATTGACAAATACCATTTTTGGTACATTGAAATTATTACAATAATCACTATTCATTATATTAACCCCCGGACACCGGATGCTCAAGCAGAACGCGGAGTCCGTATGCCGGATCATTTTGACCCATAGTGAAGAGAGCAAAGACGATCGTCGACTGTTGCAGCAGACGAGCTACGGGCCAGGTTAAAATGGCACGGCATTCGGTGTGAGAGTGTTAAATAATGGTTCATTATACACCGATTACTTACTAATGTATGCTGCGGCCAAAGCAACAGCGAAAGAGGCACAACGCACCTTGGTTTTAGTGTTGGACCTGGAAAACAATAAAGAACGAAAGTCAATTAAAGCCAATTAAAAAGAAACTTTCGAGCAGAAACAAGTCTGTTAGGGAAATTCTGCATGCTAACGCCATCTCCGTGGGCCCACCGATAATTAGGCAATGGCAACGGCGCGCTGACTCATGTGGAGCGTCGATCACAGCCCCTTCCATCGCCTTACGATCGATGGAAGGGGGACTGCTATTCCTTCCAGGAAATAGATCGCGATTCCTGGAAGACCTTCTTGGTTCGCGACTCCGAACAGTTAATACGTACCGTGCTTACGTGTCCTTTGCCTTCGATACGCGCTTCTCCTGCTAGCGCCTTTTACCTTTGCTTAAAAGTTACTCAACTGCTTAGTAACTTGCTTTCACGCTTGCTAATTGTCTAGCTTTGGCTTTAAGCGCTAAACCATCGCTACTCCATAGTGCTCGCTAAGGTTTCAACATTATAGAAGTTAAGTGTAAATAATTATTTATTAAAACGTGCTTTGTACAGAAAAGAGAGTACATAGTGAACTTTGCGCTGTAAATACTTTGCTATAATTATACGTTCCTCTTGCTCCTTTAATCGCTTGTATTTTGATAGCTTTAAATTAAATGTCGTGCTACGTAATTGTGAATTAGGTTTCCTTGCACCTATCCGATAAACATTATAAACAAAGTCGAATATACCGCCACCTCCTAAAATGAGGAAGACCAGTCCCTTATTAGGTGGGTAAATACAAAGGGAAAGTATACTACATAAAAATTATAATATCTAGAGATATTTACATAATTCTGTTTGTTATTGCGATTAAGCGATTAACTTTCATTTTCTTATTCTGTACATTTTCTGTAATGAAATGGTAAAACGCATCGACATGTTTTGTACGCCTACTAATGACTACTCGACTTTTACTTATTCTTTTGATATAGGTCTGACACGCAGGGCATAAGTCTAATAAGTGCTTTGTACGCATTTGTACGCTCACCTTTGTTTCTGCAAAGTTATGGTTGCACATGTTTCTACTTTGAAACGTGTTTACATTTATTATACTTGCTTTCATAGCTAATCTCGGGTACCTACCAATTTAATTTAAAGAAACTTCGAAACTTGAGTCCGGCTCCCCTTGCTTAAATTAATTGATTAAAAGAAATGACTGAGATACAATTTCTGTATGAGTACACACAATTATTAACATTGGTTTCTGCTGAGCGAGGTCAAACAATCACAATCGAAATATGCTTCAGCGCAAGTGGTCAGTAGATTCCTCCAATGTTAGTGTTCCCTCGTAAGCGGATGAAACCAGAATTAATGGTAAATGCTTCTCCGGGTGCTTGGGGTGTGTGCAGTGACTCTGGATGGATGACTGCCGAGCTATTCTTGCAGTGGTTTAGGAAATTCATTCCTTACAGCCGAGCATCCAAAGAAAATCCTATTTTATTGCTGCTGGATGGTCACTGCACCCACACGAAAAACTTACATGTCATTGAGGAAGCAAGAGCAAATGGCGTTATTATATTGTGCTTTCCACCCCACACTACACATCGTCTACAGCCACTTGATGTAGTGTTTATGAAACCTGTAAGCACATATTACGATCAGACAATATCATCGTGGCTTCGTTCAAATCCAGGATGCGTAGTTACTACATTTCAAGTGGCGGAGCTGTTTGGCAAAGCTTTTACTCGGGCAGCGACTATGTCAACTGCCATCAATGGTTTTAAAAAATGCGGGATCTGGCCATTTGATGCCACTGTTTTTACAGAAGTTGATTTTATCGCTTCTATGACAACTGACATTCCTTTAAATGAATGTGAAGCAGTGGAACCGGAACCAATTCAGTCACCCATAGAACAGACCACAGATCAAATGAATGTTTCTGAACCTGGTTGTTCATATTGGCCTGATAGGCAGACGAAGACCCCTGAACCACACAATGATACGTCTTTTCCATTAACTAGCCCAACGGAACTGCTTCCCGTGCCAATCGCCCAGCAAAAGTCTCGTGTGTCGAGGAAACGTGGAAGAACTGCAATTATAACATCGTAACCATATAAACATGATCTCCAAATCGCCATCACTAAGAAAAACAATGCAGAAAAGGAGAAAGAAGAGAAAACGAAATTAAAAGAATTTAAAAACATGAAACTAAAAGGAAAGGGAAGAAGAAAAGGAAAAGGAAAAGTAAAAGAAACCAAAAAAACAACAAATGACAAACTCTTCATCAGAGTCAGAAGAAAACACCAAGGAAGACGAAAATCCTCCATGTGTATATTGCGATGGGCTCTATTTAAAATCTGTAGAAGGATGGATAAGATGCCAAGTATGTAGGAAATGGTCCCATTTGTCCTGTGCTGGTGTAGAAGATGATGACGACGAAGATATACATATATGCTTCTTCTGTCAATGTATTAAATAAATACATTATATATATTTACTTTATTTATATTGTTTTTAATTGGTACCCCATCTTGCCCTCGGGGGTACAACACACACCCGTGGGGCAAGATGGGGAGAAAGGACTTTTTCTGATTTTTTAAAAATATTCTATTAAAACCAGTAAAGAATCGGTTGATTGATAGTCAAACTGAAAGACTTATTACCAAAGAATAGTTCAGGCACAAAATTGATTAG
This sequence comes from Andrena bucephala, assembly GCA_947577245.1. Classification (NCBI taxonomy): domain Eukaryota; kingdom Metazoa; phylum Arthropoda; class Insecta; order Hymenoptera; family Andrenidae; genus Andrena; species Andrena bucephala. The sequence continues at coordinate 74,918,742 of OX387716.1, forward strand.
TTGATTAAGAAAACCTGTGTTTTATTCATCATCAAACCTTAACTATCCCGTCTTGCCCCACCTTCCCCTATATTTCCTGCCTGGAGTGGCAGGGGAAGGTAATTTTAATTTGTTCCTTATTCATAAATTCCGTGCTTTCCTCGCTCATTGGTTTGCCGTGTGTAGTAATGAATATTCCTGCAGTTTCCCTTCTCATCCATAAATGGTCTGCAATTTCCTTTACCCTACTTTGAATTAATTCTTCGTCGCGGTAGTCCCTGTCGTCGCGATGATACTTGCTGTCGGGGTGGTCCAGTGAATGTTTTGAAATTGTAGTTTGAATCTCTCTTTATCGTTTGTGACGAAGTCACGTCACGAGCCGTGCGAACGCCCGGAACCGAGACAATGGGCTTAGTTCGCGCCGCGACCGCTAGGCGGCCGCGACCCCGCGAATCAGGAGCTCTTGTACATGTCGCAATACCGCTTCAAGCAAAACAACACGACGCTCAATTTTTGATAGTCTCGAGGTGTGTCAGTGTCGGCCATCCCCACTACTGTACCATTACCAGCCTCAGTCCGAAATAGGCCGAGATCCGGAATTAGGACGGAACCCCATTGCACTCTGAACCTCTCTTATACGACTCTCGTACGAACGTGCCTCTTAAGGCCATTCCGAGCAGAACGTTGCACAAACCGCATCCAGTCTCCTACCGCTCGCCGAAAGTCGCGGCCGCCGCGAAACGACGCGCCGATTGTAACTCCGTAGCTCCTCCGGCGCGCTCGGAAACAATTGTAAACATAATCCAGCAGAAACAGCCATTGAATACAATAAACATTGTTGTGACGGAACGTCACGAAGCGAGCGAAGCCGACCCGAGCCGAGGCGCAACGGCCCACGGCGCCCCCCTCCACAACGCGATCCGCGCTCCGGACAATTAGTTCGCAACGCGCCATAGATCGCGTCCGCTTCTCGCAAGTGAAATTCACCGCGCAATAGGATATAAGACCCGCGGAGACCGAAGAGAATCAATCGAGTGGGGATTAAGGAGCCCCCCCACCACAAAGCACGAAGGACTGGAAATTGCCCGAATTCGCACCGTTGTGGACGCTACTAGCGTAACTCCTCCATAACCCTACCGCTTCGGTGGAGTGACTGGATGTTGCCCAGGCTCCCCGAACCTGTTCCGTACCCCCGTACCGCCGACAGAGAGTGACTGGACATTGCCCGGGCTCTCTGAAGCATCCCTCCAACCTTTCCGTACCGTAATCGAGGGGACTGGACACTGCCCGGACCTCGACCGACCGTACCTCCGAACCCCCGATAGAGAAGCGACTGGACATTGCCCGGGCTCTCTGAAAGCATTTCTCCAACCTTGTCGTACCGTAGGCAAAGGGACTGGACACTGTCCGAACCTCGACCGACGGCGACTCTTTGGCACCAGGCCAGCGATACCTTACGGCCAATAGCCGCGCACCCATGGATAATAGCAATAGTAATAATCACCTAGAAATAAGGCCTGTACATATTAAATAAATACGCTTAGTTAAAACAAAGGCTCGAATCGCTCTGAACCCTCCGACTCGACTGAGTTATTCAACGAGTCTACCCGCTCCCGCGTGACGCCCACGAAGAGGGGCCGTTACATTGTTATTGTTAAAATACGACTTTGCTCATTCGTCGAACCCGGCCATACCGACTGAGTCGGCAACCTATCCCTTCTCCGTCCCACCGGTAATCGTTCCGCAACCAAACCCGATTACACGTTACTGGAGATATTGGCCCGGTTAGTGTTTCACTGGAATCTCTTGTGCAGTATTTTTTACCTCTCATTGGTGGGCTGTTCTCCTTACTGCTACTACTATTGCTGGAATTTATTTTGGGAGGTTCTCTATAAGTATGATTCTTTGGGACCTCTTCGTTTTCGGTTATTTCCATAATTTGATCCCAATCCTCTTTTATTATTTCCATCTCCATTCGTTGTGGGCTGCGATGGCGGTTAAGGGTGGTTGGTTTAGGGGCTGACGGTGGAAGACCGATTTGTCCAGGGTAGGGGTGAACCTCTACTGGCACCTGAATATTTTTAGTTGCATCAAAACTATCGGTGGATACCTCCATTTCCTCTGATTCCCCTTTTGGTGTGATTCTCCTCTTTTTCTCTGCCGGTCGGCTTGATGATGTGGCCGTTGTCGTCTTATGTTTCCTTTTTAATTTCCTTCTCATTTGTATCTGGTCTGGATTGAATTCGGATGATGATGATGATGATGATGATCCATCTCGCTTTGGTTATTTCATTGGGCTTGGATTTGGGGATCCCGGACTCGTGGCGGTTTGGGAGTGTGATCGTTTCCCTTTCACTTGTAGCGGGAGTATAGTTACTGGATTCCGTGAGAGAGCATCTGCATTAGTGTTATACCTCCCGGGTTTGTGTATGATTTTGTAGTCATATTCAGCTAGTTTTATTTTCCAGCGCATGAGTCTTGAGGTAGGATTTGCTAAAGTATGTAGCCATTCTAGTGGTTTATGGTCCATCACTAAAGAGAAACGTTTTCCGTATACGTATGTGCGGAAATGTTGTACGGAGTATATTAGAGCGAGTAGTTCGCGTTCTGTTGGAGCGTACCGTGTTTCGGCATCGTTTAATATTCTTGAGGCGTAAGCTATTGGTAGATCTTTACCGATTTCTCCTTGACTTAGAACCGCGCCTACTGCATAACCCGAGGCGTCTGTAGTTATGATAAAAGGTTTATTGAAATCTGGATATTGTAATATTGGCTCCTCGCATAATGCGTCCCGTAATGTCTCGCAAGCGATTTGTTGTTTGATTGTCCATTCGAATCTGCGATCCTTTCTTGTTAGGTCGGACAATGGTTTTGCTATTTTGGAAAAGATTTTTATAAATCTCCGGTAGTATCCGGCTAATCCTAAAAATTCTCTTATATTTTTCGCCGTTTTGGGTTGTGGGAACTGTTTAACTGCTTCTAGCTTCTTTGGGTCAGGCCTAACTCCTTCTTCACTAATAATATGATATAACTAGCATACTTCTCTTTTTAGAAATTCACATTTCTCTGGTTGTGACGTAGCGTCCCAGCGCGAGAAACCGAGCGTGCGACAGTGCGACCGGGAGTGAGCGAAAAGCCAAGCGCCTGGGTGACCGCGACCGAACTTCATCGAGCCGGGCCGAAACACGCCGGCCTCGCGACGCGTCAAATGGCGCTCACTCCCCACTGTGCCGCTAGATCGCGTCGATTTCTCGCAGCTGGAGATTTCCGAGAATGGGGACATAAGCCTCGACGCGACGAAGGCAGGCGGTTCGAGTGGGGCTACGGATCCCCCTCCCTAAACCGCCTGCCTGGATGCTGCCCGGCGCAAGCAACCTAGAGAAACAATCCGAATAACCGCCGATCAAGTGATCGTCTGACATTCCTCTTTCCTCTACCGGTCCGATACAGAGACGCCTGGAAGCTGCCTGGTCTCTACCCTGTTCCGTTAAAGGGACGCCTGGACGTTGCCCGGTCTCTTTCCCTACCGTTCCGATACAGAATCACCCGGAAGCAGACCAGTCTCTATCCTGTCCCGTTAAAGAGACGTCTGGAAATTACCCGGTCTCCAAACCGTTCCGATAACAAGACGCATGACGTACCGCCAAAGCGACGAGGACGCGTAGCGACGAAAATACCACACGAATGTAAATATTGTACATAGCGTTATCTGTAGGACAAGGAAATAAACTAAGTCATCAGTAACAAGAGGATTTCATCAAACCCTGACGTATCGACTGAGTCCACTACCCTAATTCCTCATCACCGGAGTGACAACTGTCACATGGTTGCAGAGACAGGTTGGCTTCTCTTAGTAGATTCATTAGTCTTATGAATTTAGTAGCGTGTTCTTGAAGTGAACTAGCGTAGATTACTATGTCGTCGAGGTACACGAATAATTCAATTCCTTGTAATTCAGTAAGAACTTGGTCCATTAACTTTTGGAATGTCGCTGAGGCGTTCTTTAGACCGAAAGGCATTCGATTAAATTTGTAATGTCCTAAACTATTGGAGATAAAAATATAAAAAAAATAGGGAATTGCATGGTTCGAGGGGGCCAATTAATTAGCGCGAACGAATTTTTTTATCGATTATTATTTTAAAAGATACTGTTTGAGATGAGATTAAGTAGAGTGAGAGGAGAGGAATCTAAGACAGGTTAGAGAGTTCACTTAACCACGTTGTGCGTGAGACCACTTTGTCAGCTTTATTTAAAACAACTCGATGAGCCGATGAGATGAGAAGAGTGTCCCGATTTGGTGCCGCAGTGTTATACTAAGCACTGTGGCCTGTACCGAGAGCTTACAGCGAAATGAAACCGCGTGAAATGCCACGTGGCGTCCACCCGATTATATTAATCGCTGGACTTTGAGCGTTCAATTGAGATGAGATGAGACACGGTACTGCACGATGTGAAGCACTGAGAAATGCGGTGAGCTGATTAACAGAACAAGATTATTCGTAACAATTCGCGATGCGATGACTCCACGAACTTTCTTAGTTCAAAGCACACAAGAGAATGATTGAGAATATGGCCGCTGGCCGTTACGCTTCTTCTCCGTTCTCTTGGATCGTCGACGCGCACGCTAATTGGTCGATCGATCCGAGCTGATTGGTCCATCGATTGCGGCGACAGTTGATCGATCACCGCTGATTGGCGGCTCGCCGGTCGTTCAGCGCTGCTGAATCGCGGTCCGCGAGGTGCTGCCATGAGCATGAGTGTGGCGGCGTGGGAAACTAATTTCATTCCCAAACAGATACGATGGGCAAGTTCGGTTTTTCAAATGGAACTATTTTTTTTGAACACCTGAGTTGATAGTGCGATCCAAGACAAATTCAATAAGCTTTAATGTATACACTTTATTTTCACTGGTTTTTAAGATATTGCGCTTGCAAATTTACTGATTTTCACTGGAAGAAAACTGTCTGGTATAGCATGGACCGGGGACGGTCTTACTGGCTCCACGGGTGGCACTGCCTTTTGAAATAGATACCTACCTGCCAAAGGTCTCCGCCAGGCCCAAAGGCTGGACAATTTTTTTCCGTCAGAAATGCTACTTAGGTAGGTACATCTGCGGTATCGAGAAGCGCACCGTTACTTTTATTTCGCACTTGCTTCTACGCTCGGATGGCCGGTTCTTTTGGGAGGGATGCAAGTTCGATTGGTTAGGTTAGGAGGAGTGAAAGTTGCTAGACTAAATTTCAATCATAGGTAGCAGATTGTATCAGAACCATTCGGATTTGCATTCCTCACAAACGGCTGCTCTCTTGAAGAGGCCCTCTTCACAGCAATGCCCACCTTCTCTCGCACGGAATACGTTAACGCTTGCTTTTCTTCTGATATTGAAGCTCGTGTTTATACTCGAGAGGACCACGCGTCGACAGCGGGCTACCCCTTTTCTTCCTGTGTCTCTCCACGAGCCGTGTTGACGGTGGATTGTAGGAGCGTAGATATCTGGATGCCAGTTATTGAATTCAGAAGACGATAGAAACATTTTATTACAAAACACACATGTACTATAATTAAAGTAAATCGTATTCCTCTCGGGCAGGAGTACTGATAATGATCGAACTTGCGCCCCACTTCGCGCAGACCAATTACACGGAGGGTAGTCGGGTCACAAACCCGTCAAGGAGATGCGCTGGCACCCCGTGACGAGGACAGACCTTCGCATTGCCTCACCCGATTTTTATGGTTTTTTTTCCGGAAAAAGGTACGAATCATGGGTCGAACGTAGCGAATTGAAGTCGACCCTCCGCAGTCGAGGGTGAATTATCCATTTGAGCGTATTAAGAAAGCCTTTTCTTCATCGTATCGAAAGGGAAGTGACGCCAATGGATTCCTTATGTTTTTCTGATGAAAATCATACCAAATGTCATACAAATCGCACTACTTTGACACAAGCAATTTGTATTCCTTATGTAAGAGTTGTCCGATTTACACGACATTTGCCATGATTTTCATCGGAAATCCCCAAGGAATCCATCCGCGGCACTTCCATATCCATACGATAAAGAATAAAAAATTATTTTATTTCCTAACCAGATACAGGGTAATTATGGAGCAACGCCCGTCAAGGAGATGCGGCAGCCTGGTACCCCGTGGCGAGGACAACCCCTCGCAGTGCCTGACCGAATTTTATGGCTTTCCACCCGCGAAGGGGTTCGAGTGCTCTAATAAGAAGTGAGAAACCTTCGACTTGCGCATTTCTCATCAGATCTTTGCAAAAACGACACCTACCGATTCCTTATGTTTCGTCGATGAAGCTGACACTAAGAACGACGTTATTCGGACCATAATGAAGGAAATTCCATGGAATATCGATTTATATCATTTCAAGCTGACTTGACTTGGTTAAAAATAGTCCAATTTACATGAAATTTTGGATGATTTTAATCGACGGAACGCCAGGAATCCATTGGCGCCACTTCCCCTTCGATACGATGAAGAAAAGAAGCAAACATTTGAAATCCTGAATATTTCTCATTTCTTAATGGTATTCCAAACCCTTCGAGGGTCGAAAGCCATAAAATTCGATGGGCACTGCGGGGTGTTGTCCTTGCCACGGGGTGACGGGCGTACCTCCAGAATTAACCTGATGAAATAGAGGTGGAGGATGCCACATCTGGTTACCAAAAACTAACCGGACTGATCGGCCGCGGTGTCTTGCCGATCATTATCAGTACTCCTGCCCGAGAGGAATACGATTTACTTTAATTATAGTACATGTGTGTTTTGTAATAAAATGTTTCCATCGTCTCCTGAATTCAATAACTGGCATCCAGATATCTACGCTCCTACAATCCACCGTCAACACGGCTCGTGGAGAGACACAGGAAGAAAAGGGGTAGCCCGCTGTCGACGCGTGGTCCTCTCGAGTATAAACACGAGCTTCAATATCAGAACAAAAGCAAGCGTTAACGTATTCCGTGCGAGAGAAGGTGGGCATTGCTGTGAAGAGGGCCTCTTCAAGAGAGCAGCCGTTTGTGAGGAATGCAAATCCGAATGGTTCTGATACAATCTGCTCCCTATGATTGAAATTTAGTCTAGCAGCTTTCACTCCTCCTAACCTAACCAATCGAACTTGCATCCCTCCCAAAAGAACCGGCCATCCGAGCGTAGAAGCAAGTGCGAAATAAAAGTAACGGTGCGCTTCTCGATACCGCAGATGTACCTACCTAAGTAGCATTTCTGACGGAAAAAAATTGTCCAGCCTTTGGGCCTGGCGTAGACCTTTGGCAGGTAGGTATCTATTTCAAAAGGCAGTGCCACCCGTGGAACCAGTAAGACCGTCCCCGGTCCGTGCTATACCAGACAGTTTTCTTCCAGTGAAAATCAGTAAATTTGCAAGCGCAATATCTTAAAAACCAGTGAAAATAAAGTGAATACATTAAAGCTTATTGAATTTGTCTTGGAACGCACTATCAACTCAGGTGTTCAAAAAAATTGTTCCATTTGAAAAACCGAACTTGCCCATCGTATCTTTTAAAATAATAATCGATAAAAAAATTCTTTCGCGCTAATTAATTGGCCCCCTCGAACCATGCAATTCCCTATTTTTTTTATATTTTTATCTCCAATAGTTTAGGAGAAAACCGGCTGTCCAGTCTTAGGTGGGACACCCTGTAGTTTATTATTATTGGATACAAAAACTGACTGCGCACTCCGTATTCGAGAACCACCCGCTTCCACGTCATAATATGTGAAATACAACATATGATCTGTACAACATTATACACTGCTAAACAAATCTAGGGAGCAGAGTCTGACGGGGCAGAACCGTAGCCATCCGTGTCCGCATTTGTAATACTTTATTTGTACTTTTAAGTATTGTATAAGTATATATATACAGGGTGTCCCATCTAAGACGAGACAGCCGGTTTTCTCCTAAACTATAGGAGATAAAAATATAAAAAAAATAGGGAATTGCATGGTTCGAGGGGGCCAATTAATTAGCGCGAACGAATTATTTTATCGATTATTATTTTAAAAGATACGATGGTCAAGTTCGGTTTTTCAAATGGAACTATTTTTTTTGAACACCTGAGTTGATAGTGCGTTCCAAGACAAATTCAATAAGCTTTAATGTATACACTTTATTTTCACTGGTTTTTAAGATATTGCGCTTGCAAATTTACTGATTTTCACTGGAAGAAAACTGTCTGGTATAGCACGGACCGGGGACGGTTTTACTGGCTCCACTTGTGGCACTGCCTTTTGAAATAGATACCTACCTGCCAAAGGTCTACGCCAGGCCCAAAGGCTGGACAATTTTTTTCCGTCAGAAATGCTACTTAGGTAGGTACATCTGCGGTATATTTATTTCGCATTTGCTTCTACGCTCGGATGGCCGGTTCTTTTGGGAGGGATGCAAGTTCGATTGGTTAGGTTAGGAGGAGTGAAAGTTGCTAGACTAAATTTCAATCATAGGGAGCAGATTGTATCAGAACCATTCGGATTTGCATTCCTCACAAACGGCTGCTCTCTTGAAGCATTGCTCTTCACAGCAATGCCCACCTTCTCTCGCACGGAATACGTTAACGCTTACTTTTGTTCTGATATTGAAGCTCGTGTTTATACTCGAGAGGACCACGCGTCGACAGCGGGCTACCCCTTTTCTTCCTGTGTCTCTCCACGAGCCGTGTTGACGGTGGATTGTAGGAGCGTAGATATCTGGATGCCAGTTATTGAATTCAGGAGACGATGGAAACATTTTATTACAAAACACACATGTACTATAATTAAAGTAAATCGTATTCCTCTCGGGCAGGAGTACTGATAATGATCGAACTTGCGTCCCACTTCGCGCAGACCAATTACACGGAGGGTAGTCGGGTCACACACTGCCCAAATGATACAGGGTAATTCTGGAGCAACGCCCGTCAAGGAGATGCGCCGGTACCCCGTGGCGAGGACAGACCTTCGCATTGCCTCACCCGATTTTTATGGTTTTTTTCCGGAAAAAGGTACGAATCCTAGGCCGAACGTAGCGAATTGAAGTCGACCCTCCGCAGTCGAGGGTGAATTATCCATTACAGCGTATTAAGAAACCCTTTTCTTCGTCGTATCGAAAGGGAAGTGGTGCCAATGGATTCCTTATGTTTTTCTGACGAAAATCATACCAAATGTCATGCAAATCGGACTACTTTGACACAAGCTATTTGTATTCCTATGTAAAAGTTGTCCGATTTACACGACATTTGTAATGATTTTCATCGGAAAACCCCAAGGAATCCATCGGCGATACTTCGTGGAGAGACACAGGAAGAAAAGGGGTAGCCCGCTGTCGACGCGTGGTCCTCTCGAGTATAAACACGAGCTTCAATATCAGAACAAAAGCAAGCGTTAACGTATTCCGTGCGAGAGAAGGTGGGCATTGCTGTGAAGAGCAATGCTTCAAGAGAGCAGCCGTTTGTGAGGAATGCAAATCCGAATGGTTCTGATACAATCTGCTCCCTATGATTGAAATTTAGTCTAGCAACTTTCACTCCTCCTAACCTAACCAATCGAACTTGCATCCCTCCCAAAAGAACCGGCCATCCGAGCGGAGAAGCAAGTGCGAAATGAAAGTAACGGTGCGCTTCTCGATACCGCAGATGTACCTACCTAAGTAGCATTTCTGACGGAAAAAAATTGTCCAGCCTTTGGGCCTGGCGTAGACCTTTGGCAGGTAGGTATCTATTTCAAATGGCAGTGCCACAAGTGGAGCCAGTAAAACCGTCCCCGGTCCGTGCTATACCAGACAGTTTTCTTCCAGTGAAAATCAGTAAATTTGCAAGCGCAATATCTTAAAAACCAGTGAAAATAAAGTGTATACATTAAAGCTTATTGAATTTGTCTTGGAACGCACTATCAACTCAGGTGTTCAAAAAAAATAGTTCCATTTGAAAAACCGAACTTGACCATCGTATCTTTTAAAATAATAATCGATAAAAAAATTCGTTCGCGCTAATTAATTGGCCCCCTCGAACCATGCAATTCCCTATTTTTTTTATATTTTTATCTCCTATAGTTTAGGAGAAAACCGGCTGTCTCGTCTTAGATGGGACACCCTGTATATAGTTATTAGTTCCTCGTTAATACTTGTGTAACGTCTCACGCAGACTCAAACCCAGCGTTACCGACCGTAAGTAAAACAGTACCACTTTGTAACATTGCGCAGACCTTTGTACATACTTTTATATATTATTTATGAGTTAAGCGAATATTAAGGAAAATAGATATCTTAAGAACACTAAGAATAATTAAGTACAACAATTAGCAAAAGCTTAAAACAATATATAATGTAATAAACGAGCAAGTTGTAAAATAAAAAATAACAATTCACTGCGCATGCGCCACATCGCTAAATCCCGAGTATAAAAGGAGGCGTACGCAGCACAGCAGTCACTTCTTCAGACTCTGCCAACAGAACGAGCTCGCCCCGGAGACGGAAGCGGCCGTTCTTACAGCTAACATTGCCAAGAATATGAGCTCGCCCCGGAGACGCAAGCGGCCGTACACTGCAATACACTAAGTCACTGTATAGTCAAAATCTGCCAGGAGTAACGAGCTCGCCCCGGAGACGGAAACGCCCGTTCTTACAGCAGACGTTGCCAAGAGTATGAGTTCGCCCCGGAGACGTAAGCGGCATTGCACTGCGACATACATCTATCCAGTTCATATAATTTAACATATAAAAGAAAACACAAAAAAACCCCAAAAAACATAAAATTCATAGCTGTAGGTAATATTAAATTGTTGTTGTTAAAATAGAATTAAGTGTTCACAATAAAAGTCATTGTTTAGTTAAAAGTCTGGATTTTAATCCTTTACTCTCTACCAACGAACCCCACCTATCCTATACTCGAGGGGACGCCGCTCTCCTCTCGAGAACCTGCTAGCACTCACAAGGGACGTTCGGCAACCCGGAAATTCAGAAAATTATGAAACTCGGTGTCAGCGTGCGGACCAATTATGCTCAACAATGAAGGGGGGAAAAACACCTTCAGAGTGGTGGTAATGGTGTGCGTGAACTGACGCTGTTCAGTCACGCACACCATTACCACCACTCTGAAGGTGTTTCTCCCTCCTTCATTGTTGAGCATAATTGGTCCGCACGCTGCTCGGTGTGCAAGTAGAGTAGTTCATCCGTAACACAACCCTATTTTTCGTTGGTGCCATAAAGCATTTTTTAGGGGTGAAATCACCCCTTGAAAAAATGCAGAATTTTCTTTTCCGTGGAATATCTCGAGAACGGTGAGAGATATCGAAAAGAAGTTTAAACAAAAGTTGCAGCCTTCTTTCATATTTACAAAACAGCGTAAAAATAATTTTCGAAAAATCCATATTTTTCAAGTTACCCCCACCACCAACTCTTAAAATTAAGTTTTTGTATTTTATAAATATACGCTGGCATACCTCTGGATAATCTCTTTTCATACATATAAATAGTTTATGTGTTATATTTTTTTTTGCAAACAAATAAAACCTCTATTACCGAATTTGAAGTCCATTTTGGCAGTTTCCATTAATAACATGGTTTCCTAAAGCCATATTTAAATTCTTATTTATGTAAGGTTCAGACAGCTTTAAATTATTTAAGCAAGGCAGTACGTACGTAAAATTGCATCCAAGGTAAAACTCATTAAAACTAATCAGTGACATGCATGAATCAGTATAACAGCACATTCTTACATGCATTACTTGAAGTGTAATCTTATTAGGCTATTTTGGAAACCACACGATAAATAAATAATGCGTGAAGATTCACAATGACTTTGCAAAATATATATGTTATCATTGAAATGACGCAGAATCGCATTGATGCGGATAACCTTGTCGAACCTTCAGATTTTCCGAGTTTTCGGTAAACATGTTTTTGTACTCGCGTCTTTGAGTGATATAAATATTCCCGAGGATGTAGCCAACGGCAATTACATTTTTGGCAGCAGTCAGTTACCATCCAATTGAAAAAAGTGAGTGATCATTGTTTGAAAGACTATTTTCTTTAAAATGCAGACGATTAATGTTGCTAACATAATACACATGTTAGCCACTACATTTCAAATTGCAAGTATAACACAGACACCTATAATCCCGGTAGAAACGGAACTGCACAATGAAATTCGGGACATTATAAAAAAGTTTCAAAACATACATTCCCTACCATTAATTGAACATGATTATGTGCTCGATTATGCCGATCCATCAGAACCACATGGTGCACAAGTTGTAGAGTACATTATGCCCGCAGAAGAAGAAGAAGACAGTTTTGAACCTGCAGAATGTACTGTTGATGATGAAGGTGGACAAGTTGACTTAAATTATAAGAGAAAAGCTGTAACGTTTTGGAAAAGCGCAAAAAAAGGCACGTCGAACGCTTACCAGTGTACAGAAAAATTATCGCATGGTTAAATCTTTGCAGCAGCTATACAGGTGGGAGGCGAGTGTAGAGAGAGGTGGAACAAATGCAGATAAACTTGCATTTATTGCAGAATATGTACAGCAAAAGTTTGAAGAAGCTTGTGACAGAAGATCTATTGTTCATGACATGAATTTAAGATTGTGGGCCTTGGAGGCAAAAAACCAGGTGGACCTACCCCAATTCGTGGCAGGTAAATGATGGATTTGGAACTTTAAGACTGCGCATAGAATTGTGTCCCGCAAGATAACAACATTCAGGACGCAATTTACATTTGAAGATATTGACAACATCAAAAATATTGCAGAATCGTTTGTTTCTCGCGTAAAGTCTAACATCCCAGCTGTCGGAGTTGAAGAAATTTATAATGCAGACGAGAGTGGTTTCAACCTGGAAATACATTCTGGGCGAACATTGGCGAAATTAGGAGTGAAAACGGTAGAAGCAACGATTCAATCGGTATCCTCTACAACACATAGCTACACTATAATGATTATTATATCAGCAAGCGGACGTCTTCTTTCACCACTATACATAGTTTCGAAGGAATCTACAGGAACACTTGGTCCGATAGTGCAAAGAACTCTATTCCGTCCGGTTAATATTTACATCGGAGCTTCAAAGTCAGGAAAACTCACGTCTGAACATTTTAAAAATTGGTTTAGCGAAGTGTATCTACCGAATACTGGCCGTAGAAGCATGCTCCTACTCGACTCGTGGACGGGACACTGCCCAAATGAGTTACAGCAGTTGATTCCACAAGACAAGGAAGTAACTTTTTCAATGATTCCAAAAAAAACGACGGGCATCATTCAGCCTTTAGATGTGTTTGGATTCCGGATTTGGAAAAATTTCGTGCGGACATTTTCGGATAATGTGATTCTCCAAGAGAGAGATGTCAATTTGCACTTACGTAATGAAATAATTAAATTGCAGTCCCTAATCCACAACCAGTTTTCTTCGCCTAGATTCAAAAACCCTTTTCAATATGCTTGGTTTAAAAGCGGATATCTAGAAACGCATCCCAGCGAATTTCAAAATCCTGTAGATTTCTGTTACTTCAGGAATGAAAAGCTTATACCCAAATGTAGTATTTGTGGGGAGCCGGCTTTTATGCGATGTGCACGGTGTGGCAAGTATTTTTGTTTTAATCATTTCTATGAAGAATATCATTATTGTACCAATTACGAACCGTAATTTTCAATGTATCTATCGCCTTCTATTAGTATAATTCTTTCAATGTATAATCAAACAATACAACATGTACAAAAAGACACTGAGAATGTTTAAATATTACTTTATGCGGCCACTTCATTAATGAAAACTGCTATGATGTAATATTATATATATATATATATATGTTATTAGTGGGATAGGTAAGTAAAATTGATGCAGAATGATTTAAAATTCATATACATATGCATTATGCAAATCGGAAGGTTCGACAAGGTTATCCGCATCAATGCGATTCTGCGTCATTTCAATGGTAACATATATATTTTGCAAAGTCATTGTGAATCTTCACGCATTATTTATTTATCGTGTGGTTTCCAAAATAGCCTAATAAGATTACACTTCAAGTAATGCATGTACGAATGTGCTGTTATCATACTGATTCATGCACGTCACTGATTAGTTTTAATGAGTTTTACCTTGGATGCAATTTTACGTACGTACTGCCTTGCTTAAATAATTGAAAGCTGTCTGAACCTTACATAAATAAGAATTTAAATATGGCTTTAGGAAACCATGTTATTAATGGAAACTGCCAAAATGGACTTCAAATTCGGTAATAGAGGTTTTATTTGTTTGCAAAAAAAATATAACACATAAACTATTTATATGTATAAAAAGAGATTATCCAGAGGTATGCCAGCGTATATTTATAAAATACAAAAACTTAATTTTAAGAGTTGGTGGTGGGGGTAACTTGAAAAATATGGATTTTTCGAAAATTATTTTTGCGCTGTTTTGTAGATATAAAAGAAGGCTGCAACTTTTGTTTAAACTTCTTTTCGATATCTCTCACCGTTCTCGAGATATTCCACGGAAAAGAAAATTCTGCATTTTTTTCAAGGGGTGATTTCACCCCTAAAAATGCATTATGGCACCAACGAAAAATAGGGTTGTGTTACGGATGAACTACTCTACTTGCACACCAAGATTCATAATTTTCTGAATTTCCGGGTTGCCGAACGTCCCTTGTCAGTCGCTCCAAAGCAACTGAACGTTACACTTGTGTAAACACACATAATAATGCGGTAGATGATTGTTTACTAAACATGATATGTAATAATAATACGAATAAAAGTAATTGTTAAATACATATTTTATTAAACTTTATTTTATTTTCCACACCATTTCCTCCGTTAGATTTGTATTAAATCTAATTCCTATATCGACAAACGCTTTAAATACGTTTTCTAATCATTTTTCATTTAGATATTTCATAATCTACAATCCTGCATTTGACCTAATTAATTTAGACCTGATAATAACGTCTTAACTACGTCCTAATATTGTATTTTTAAGAGCTGTATCTGAACCAATTTAGGCCTAATAAAAATGTCTCAGTAACGTCTTTTAAACGCTTTTTGAACCGTCTTAATGACGTCTTTAAAATGGCTTTAATCACGTCTTTAAGGGATCTTTAAACGTCTTTAAAACGACTTTAAAGACGTCTTGAAGACGTCAAGTGCGTAACAACAGCGGTGCATAAGACCAAACCCAGGCCTAGCTGCGACATTCAAGACGCCACATAGATGGCGGGAACGTCTGGCGCAGACGTCTGAAACTTGTCGCTGAGACGCATGTGTGCTATCTGGGAAAACTTCCAGCGGTGGACCGGGTCTGAAGAGTTACCTGCGACGGCTGGGTCGGGACTGATCCCCTCAGTGATAAAGCCGCCGGCACCGCGTACCACGGAATTCATTGGGCCTTACAACCCCAAGAGAAAGGACAAAATCTTTCGTGTCGGTAGCTTACACAAATCAGTTTGATTTTACGTCCAATTTTTTGCGACAGAGGTTACGGTTGATCCAAATCTTTTGATCGAACTTTCTGCTTCAAATTTTATCAAATGAACAAAACTAGGTTGAGGTGGGTCTCCTTTGAAAATAAAAAGTTTGGATACCTTCAAAATAAAAAGTCGGCACCCTAATATAAGGTAAGTGCGGTTAATAAGGCCCGGCAGGTAATAAGGCCCACCTGTCATTTATCCTTGGTAGGTCAATCTACAATACTCGGAGTATCATATTTTGCTTTTATTACATACGAAATGTCATTCGAAGTGTTTCCGCGCGATTAATATAACATTTGTCGGTTGTAAATTCAAGAAATGTTTCGCCGACAACTAGCGTTGCTACAATTATAAGAATTACGTCGGTTTCTTGGCTTTGTATTGGGAGTACTCATTATTAAATTATTGTACAACTATAGGTATGTATAAGTACATGTTGGCAAAATATTCTCAGAAAATAGATGATTTTGTAAAATGCACGCTTGACAAAACAGATAATATGGCCCACCAAAATATTAAGTGAGCTTTAAGGATCAGGAAGTAACCAGAGACCCCTTCCAAAGTAGAAACGATATTGAGAAGAGCTACAAAGTACGTGTCTCTTCAACTAGAAGAAAAAAAATTGTGTGAACAAGAGCCCATGCCATCCACCTCCAGAGCAAACGCGGACGGCAACTCTGCAGATAATTAGTTTTGCAAATTATGCAGAACTGCATTCAAGAGTGATATGCGACAGTATGTCATGTGTCTCACCTGGATACACGAGGAATGCGTTGGGCTCACACCTGAGGAAGAAGATTCTTTGTTTACCCGTATTGTACATAGTAAATAGTCTTATTACCTGCACTACACGAAACAAAGCCCGTCTACAAGGTTTTTAAAAACCTATTAATTTTCATATTTGTTTTGTTCATATATTGTTACAAATATTACAGTTTATAGTTTAATGTCCACAGATTTCTATAAAAAGAAAATTTTTCAAGAATATGTACAAATTTTTTTCAAACAAATTATAGATAAGGTGGGCCTTATTACCCGTACTTACTCTACTATTTTTATATGTAACAAGTATCCTTACCATCCTTACCATTCGTATAAATTCTACTATGATACTTTGTCTCGTATTGTTGACCACAACTCTTAATTTCGCCAGGGTCACTGAAAGTACCAAGTAAATGTTAATTTTTTCTCACCATTATTTCTGTTTTCCTTTTTGAATAAATTTGATGTCGAACATATTAATGTATGTAACACTAATGTAACATTATGCAAAACCAAACATTGGCTTACCATTAAAATACATTATGCATGGTTTAACACTGGTATTATATTCATATTTATTCATTTATATAAAAATTGTTGCACTAAGGTCGAAACCAGATATATTGGCCGGTGAATTCACTTTCGCGAGCAGCGATCGAGGAGAAATCAACCATCACCACTTGACGATCGTGGATTTGTCAGTTGGAGTTGCGGGGCCTCCGAAGGGTATGGTGGGGTAACGGGAACGCTGCTCGGTTCCGCCTGAACCTAGCCGTGTGGCTGTTATTTATTTTTAGCGTAATAGTTGTGTGCGTTACGAAGCTATGCGTAGACTAGGGCTGTTCGGGTGCTTGAATATTCGGACGACTTGAAATTCGCACCGAGGCGGGACTCGGTTTTCGAGCCGAGCCGGGTACCCGTAAAATTCGGACGGCCCGAAAAATCCGGGTAGCTCGAATTTGTTTCGAGCGGCTTGAAAAATTCGAGTAGTCCGAATCGTTTCGGGCCGCCCGGAAGAACCGGATAGCCCGAATTGTTTCGGGCCGCTCGAAAGAAAGGGCTAGCTCGAATTGTTTCTATGGATACGTTTTCGAGATATCAACATAGTCGAACTGTTCGAACCATATTCAAGGCGTACGGATTTTCCGAGCCACCCGAAACAATTCGAGCTAGCCCTTTCTTTCAAGCGGCCCGAAACAATTCGGGCTATCCGGTTCTTCCGGGCGGCCCGAAACGATTCGGACTACCCGAATTTTTCAAGCCGCTCGAAACAAATTCGAGCTACCCGGATGTTTCGGGCCGTCCGAATTTTACGGATACCCGGCTCGCTTTATTCGAGTACCCGAACAGCTCTAGCGTAGACCAATACGAGATGAAGCTATCGAAAAGGAATCAATGTTCTGACCAATAAAGCTTCAGAATTTTTTCGGAGCTAACGCACACCTATGCTGATGTGTATATTTCTACGCTGACAGCTCGGTTTGGCCTACACGCCAGAAGCTTGGCACCATCCCCACCACTTCTGGCTCACTCTTGTTCTGCGGAGGCGAGAGCGAGATGGGACGAGAGCGATTCAGTAAACGTTGAGAAAAGGAGCACCGAGGTAGGCAAATTGTTTGGGGGGAGAATGCCCTTCACGAGACTCACCGGTCAATATATCTAGCTTTGACCTTAGGAATTGTTTGCTTATTTTTACGATGAAATCTGGACAAAAATGCACCGATAAGAATTTTTCTGGGTAAACTAAAAAAAACATGATACTGGTAAGGCACGATTAAACATGTGCATTGCGCGCTACAGAACACCATTACAAGGGTCAACTTTTATGGTTCGGCGTGCAACGTGGGACCTCGTACTGTAGGAAACTTGAAGTGTTCGGCGCGCAATGCGTGCTGTTGCACATGTTTAACTCTGCCTTAACGGCTTTGACGCTAGCTCGCCTTCTTCTTTAAGGGGCGATTTTAACCGTTACGCGTTGGAGGCTCGGGTTTTTCCCCGTGGGCCTGGGTGAGTCAGGCTATGGCCACATTACGCATCTGGCAGCCAGACTCGCCCAGGTCAGGGATTTTCGGCGTGCGGGCGCGTTTTCGTGTCTGAATTTCCCACGCGATTTCGGCGTCGCTTGAGGGACGCAGCCCTCTCAGAGGGCTGTATAAATAGCCCTCCAGAGGTGACGCTCGCCCTCACTCACTTGGAACAGCCTGTAAAAGCAACGTCTCGCGCCGTGGCGTTATACCGCATTTAATCAATAAATTTAATTCTTTGTATCACTGCGTATCGCCTTCTCGTGTATTAAAAGGAGTGTGGTGAAAGAGTCAAAAGTATTAATTTCCTTCTCACCCCTCAATAAGGTTAAAAAAGGTCAGATTACAGATTAAAAAAAAGACAAAGCAGAAACTTGCAAAGGGAGTGTTTATATTACAATTTTAAGTCAGTAAGAAAAAGTTCCTTTAGTGTATCGAAAAGTTATTTTATTCACTATCTACATATGTTATTGCGTATTTATACTGCTCGGACATGGATGTGTGTACTACAAATGTCATTGTTCATTATACATCCAATATTGGTGTTAATAACTATTATAAGTTTTGAGGTATTTAGTGTTATATTCGCCTCTCCCCCCCCCCCCCCGCCCCACTACCACCACCCGTCTACTCTACACTGGGTTTTAGAACTGAAATTATTTTAATCTTTCTCCTCCTAGATTTCAAAGGCGAGTGACTTAAATAGAATGAAAATTATATCAGTAGAAACCTTGTTATCTGTATTTTAAAAAAGTATTTATTAAATGTATTTAGCCCTAAACGCAACCGTGACACGGCACATGCTTTGTACGTCGCTCGGCGTTGAAGCGTTCAGATTCAGTGATTATGATGGCCGCCTCATGTTTTTTAATACAAGTAATTTTTTTCTTGTTTGTACACAACCTACATATAATTTCGAAATGTATATTGGCTTATTAGCCTATTGGAACTAAAAAATTTAACCAATAATGTGATGTCCTGAAGGTATGCAATGAATTTCTAGTACCATTTTTTATACCTCTTTAGCAAATGCCATGTAGTTTAATAATACATTCAACACCATTTTACGAATTGCAATCATTTTCATGATTTAATGTAACGATAATGGAATTTGAAAGTATACTAGCTCATAGTACTTGCAGTCTCATGTAAGTCATCTAATATTGATGTCTGTGGGCGTATTCTAATCGCTTTTTTAAGTTTTTTAATTTTTTTTTGGAAAATCATGAATAGGTTTATTACTGAAAATGTTCACTACATGACCAAATTACCAGAACGTCTAGCAAATGTATAATTGAAACTGAAGAATTTAATTGTTCACTTGATTGATATTTAGACTACAAATTGTATTCAGGAAGCCGTATGTAGAATTGTCTTCCTTTGAATACTACGCAAATCATAATAGAATGTAAAATGAATTACTAATCCCCAACTTTTAAAAATAATGTATACTTAGATTTTTAAAAGACATATAAAGTATTTACAATTGTGGCCGAATAACTTTAAAGAATATTTATTAAATAGAAAATGGAAAAACTAACGCTATAGTGCGATAAAAAACTAAATAATGTGTATCAGTGCTATTAAATAAATTAGGTTTAATTAAATCAATAACAGTGTGTTTGAAACAATGGCTAAATTAATAACTCCTTTATAAGTGTATAGAAAAAAGTACAAAGAAATAGAAGATTAAAAGTTATTAAGAATAATGATCTAGCATAGGTAATATTATATAAGAGAAGGAAAATAAAAAAACTAAAAACGAATTAAAAAAGATATAATATTCGGAAAGGGGTTAGATATCTGTTAATCTTTGTGGTGTTACATCGGCGTATTTACAGCCGTGATAAATCGTAGAACAGAATGAACTTGTGCATTTATGATTTTACAGAAATAACTGCTTTTTTCGCTGCTTCCTGTAAGTCATTTGCTGTCAGAACTGGCAAACCACATTCTGCGAGAAGTTTCTTTGCTTCTTTTACGTTAGTACCTAAATAAAACAATCATGTATTAAATATTACAATAGTAAAACTAAAACACAGATATGGCAAAGCTACAATACTGATTTTATTTGTTTGAATAGAAACATAAAAGAAATGATCACAAAATAATTACCTTCTAGCCTGACAACAAGTGGAATTTTGAGCTGCAAATTACGAGATGCTGTAATAATTCCTTTTGCTATTGTGGCGCAATTCACAATACCTCCAAATACATTTACAAGTATTACTTTTACTTTTGGGTCTAGAGACATAAGAAATACCAAAATATTATTTTTGAAAACACATTTGAATTTCCTAACAAAATAATATATGATTAAAAATAGTGATATCTAAAATTACTAATTACAATATAGTGGATAAAGTAAATATAGGCAGTATTACTGTATACTACTATCTATCATTACTTGTTATTATTATTATATGTTAGGGTAAAAATGCTGTTTAGGCGATCCACCACCAATGATCGTGACCTTGACATTTGTAGTCAAGGTCACCCTCTTGAGTGACCTTCAGTAGGTTTTAGTCGCGTTGTTCGTTGTTTGTCAAAAAGTTATAGAGATATATTTTATCTCTGATCGGTAGATGGTCGGGGTTAGATTTGTTTAGACCCTCCGCCCCCACCACAGGCTGGCCGCTAACTTTTGAGAGATTTAAGATAAAATATGTGTTCGAGAAACATACTCTACCTGCAGAATAACATCACGACAAGCAACATACTCCTTCGACAGCGGTAAGTAGGAAGGCAGCATACCAGCAACTTGCGGATATACACCATCCACAAGTTGCTAGTTCAAATCCCCATGACCATTTATATCTGAAACACCTTTTTTGTAACATATGTCAAGGTCAAGGTCATGGTCATTGGAAGTGGGTCCTCTAACAGCATATATGCCTATGTTAAAACGGGGATGACTAATGATATGGTCACCAGGCCTCCGTTGGACTATCATACCGTGGTTACTCTCCAAAGAGAGGTGGCATAACCCACTTTGTACAATTCCACCCGGCTTTCGGGAAGGCAACTTCTCTCTTACAAGGCGAGGTCTTCAGGTGGCCGCCTCTGATTGCGTAGGTTTTTGGATGTTTTGGAAGACCGAAAAATAACAAATACGAGTATTTTTTTATTGTGGCCCGTTTGTATATTTAGGGGGTGAAACGATCTCTCAAAGTTTATAAGAATAGGTACAAAAGTTCCTATTGTTAGTTTAAAGAATATTATAACATTGGATATATTAAGTATTTATATAAATTTTTATTCAACACAATGTTGCAATATTCTTTAAACTAACAATAGGAACTTTCGTACCTCTTTTTATGAAGTTTCAGGGGTGGGTTCACCCTGTAAATATGCAACCTGGCCAAAATAAAAGAACACATATCACGTCCCGGGACTTACAATTAGAATCAAACACTAACTAAACATTTTGAATCAGTAACATTAATATTTCGTACTCTAGAGGTTGTGTAAACACCTCATAAGTAAAACTATGTAATAAGACGAAATCAAGAAGGGATTCAACGGATGGCAACAGCGAGCAGGAGAGCAGCCATCGTAGGAGGTAACGGACACCTGACTGAACACATGCCAGGAAGACCCAGCCGACGCACAGTGCGTTGAATCAATGGGAAGTCGGGACAAAAATCACAACTTGAACTAATCAGTTTTCGACCTATATACCCCAATACTTTTTTAACCAGAATATGATAAGATGCATCGATTGGTGTAGAAAAAAATATAGTGGCATTAAAAAAAATTTAGGTGATCTCGATTTTTTATTGAATAAAAAGTTTATTTATCAATATTTACTTTTTCAATTTGTTGTCAACTGAATACTGACTAACTTTTGTTCGAAACATTTTTGTATTAAATTATTTTTTTCACGTATATCGCGTTTGACAGCTATTTTAAAACTGAAGACAGTATCCAGGATGGAAAAGTCATGGTAGGTATCGTATAAACAATTGGAAAAAACAGATCGAATGTTTAGAACTCCCATTTTTTTGTCTTTTGCGGCAGAACTAAACCACTTTTCAAATATATCTCGATTTGTCCTCGTTAAACATGTTTCTGAAAAAAATACGGTAACTAAACAAAGTGCAAACATGTGCAAATTTTTTTTATATTATAATATAGGGGATTGTTTCAGAAATAGTTTCCAACATAAACCCCAAGACGTGTTTTACCTTTTTCGAGAAAAGTGAAGTTAAAGTTTGGAAACACATAATTAAGCCATTTATTGCATGTGTAACTTCGAGACAATAAAACTGAATTTAAAGTAAGTAAAAAAAATCGTTTCACAATCAAAATACAGAGTATGTAGTACATTTGGTTAAATGATCCATTGAAAATTATTTTTATTTATGTTTAATGTTAATAATGTAGGTGGCCTTGAGGTAAAGTACAGAAATAAATACACCAAGAAAATGCGTAGAATAGATTCTCTCAATACTAACGTGTTTTCTGAGTGTTGGGGGCTTTTATATTGTTTTCCTTCGAGTGTTCATATACAAATAAAGAGTCTGGGCTGTACTTCCGAATGGCCCCAGTGGCCGATCGACACGAGGTTTGGGGGGAAGGATGTGGAGGGGGTGTGGACCCTAAATCTAAAATTGTTTCTTCGGGTATTTATTAGTTTCCGAAATATTAATAAAAAATTGTTAATTTTTTTGGAAAATTTTTTTGGACGTTGGTGCAGGCCTCTCTATCCTGGAGCCCTTCCGTCCCCCTATTTTTCGTTTTTGAAATTTTGTAACCACTGTCTCGTTTTTGGCATCGCCGAACTCACATCGGTTCGCTGTCGTGCTTTCTGCGCCTCACTCACTGGTCTAGCCCCAACCGGGGCCGATCGAGATGAAACTTAGTGGGTAATACGAGGGGTGTGGACCGACCCCAAATATAAAATTTTACCTTCAGCAATTAATGCGTTCAAAAGGTACAGAAGTAATTGTGCATAAAAGGGTACACCTTACCGATTTTTTTTAATCACTTTACCACGGTCCCCCCTCTTAACAATATTTCTGTTGACTTATACCGACATAACACATTCCACTTTTCAACTTGTTCCGGGTTTTAGTATTGGTTTGGGTTAGATCGGCGAGGGGGGCGCGCGCCCGCTGGCGGGCGCGTAAAGCATGGTAGCGAACCGATGGGAGTTTGGCGATGCTAAAAATGAGACAGTGGTTACACAATTTCAAAAGTTGAAAATGGGGGACGGAAGGGCTCCCGGGTAGGGAGGCCTGCACCAACGTCAAAAAAAAATTCCAAAATAAATTAACAATTTTTTATTAATATTTCGGAAACTAATAAATACCCGAAGCTACAATTTTAGATTTAGGGTTCACACCCCCTCCCCAACCCTCCCCCCAAACCTCATCTCGATCGGCCACTGGGGCCATTCGGAAGAATATCCGTCTGGATTACGGTCATGTTAAAAATGATCGCGAAAAAAATATTGTTTTTTAGATTTTTGTCCATTAAGCAACGCACTGTGCGACGCCAGTTGACTTCCATCGAGGTCAGAGGTTCCTATCTGCCAGCGCAGCTGACACCTTGTGACGTAGCGTCCCAGCGCGAGGAGTCGAGCGCACGGCGGTGCGACCGGGAGTGAGCGAGAGGCCGAGCGCGCGGGCGACCACAGCCGAACCCGACCGAACCGGCCCGAGGCGCGCCGGTCTCGCGACGCGTCAAATGACGCTCACTCCCCGTTGCGCCGCTAGATCGCGTCGATTTCTCGCTGCTGGGAATTTCCGAGAATCGGGACATAAGCCCCGACGTCACGGAGCCAAGGCAGTTCGAGTGGGGCTACGGATCCCCCCTCCTAGACCGCCTGCCTGGATGCTGCCCGGTGCGAGCGCACTAGCGAGAAATTCCGCATACCCGCCGATCATAGGATCGCCTGTCCTCTTCTTTCCTACTACCGACTCCGACAAGAGACGCCTGGAAGTTGCCCGGTCTCTTTCTCTCTACCGCTCCGATCAGAGACGCCTGGACGCTGCCCGGTCTCTTCCCTACCGTTCCGATAAAGAGACGCCTGGAAGTTGCCCGGTCTCTCTCTCTCCACCGACTCCGACAAGCGACGCCTGGACGCTGCCCGGTCGCTTTCCCTACCGTTCCGATAAAGAGACGCCTGGAAGTTGCCCGGTCTCTTTCTCTCCACCGACTCCGACAAGCGACGCCTGGACGCTGCCCGGTCGCTTTCCCTACCGTTCCGATAAAGAGACGCCTGGACGTTGCCCGGTCTCTTTCTCCCCACCGACTCCGACAAGCGACGCCTGGACGCTGCCCGGTCGCTTTCCCTACCGTTCCGATAAAGAGACGCCTGGACGTTGCCCGGTCTCTCTCTCGCTACCGCTCCGCCAAGAGACGCCTGGACGTTGCCCGGTCTCCTTCCTACCGTTCCGATAAAGAGACGCCTGGACGCTGCCCGGTCTCTTTCTCTCTACCGCTCCGACCAGAGACGCCCGACCGGTGTCCGGTCTCCGGCGCGTTCCCATAGCGAGACGCGCGGCGTACCGTCAGACCGAAACAAACGAGACCGCGTAGCGACTCATGTAAATAGTGTATATAGCCTCATCTGTAGGACAAGGCAATAAACGTAATATTCATCACTATATAAGGATTCTATCACACCCTGGCGTACCGACTGAGTCTATCCCTACGAATCCTTACCCCCGGAGGAACAACCGTCACAACCTTCACGGACCTACTCTCCTAATCATCGCCAAAAAGTTGCCCTCCCGTTTATTACACATAGTTCGAGTAAAATAAGGAATTGATATATTTTACTTCAATCCTTAGTACATAAGATGTATGAAAGCTATTGCATGGTGTAAATTGTAAGCAATAGCGAAAAATACTAAAGATTGAGCTAAAATAAGCGCCTAACCATGGACGCTGCTGAGAGTTACGTGATACAGCGAAATGCGTATTTGTCAAGAAGAAGAACGCACGGAAAAAGGTGCACAGAAGATTCAAATTCTGCAAACGATCAAATAGTAAACAAAGCTCTGAAATAGCGCGAGGGGAAAAATTCTCCAGGAAAGCTTCACGGCAGATTATTGGGGGATGAGGTCTCCCACTATTCAATTTGTCATGTGACAATTCTGAAGAAGGGGTGGAAAGAGCCTCTATAAAAACGGACCACCCGCGGAAGCTTAGTAATAATTTCAAAATCTCTGTAATAGTAAGTAAACCAATATAACCAGTGTAAGACAAAAGAAAAACACAATAAGTAACAATAAAACGTGACACAAATGAGTGAAATAACTCCCCTGCCGAATATCTCACCCTGAGTAATTTGGGCATCTGTCTTTTGCATTCAACTATAAATCGGAAAAGAATGGTTTATGAAAAATCATGATTCGCGTCAGTCGATAGCGTCACTTCACGAGCAGACCGCTCCCCGTTGCCCGCTGCGTTGTTGGGTGTTAAACGTAAAACGTGACCTACGGGGTCAAAGTAAGATCCGATCAATCCCCAAAGCGATGCAAATCCTTACGAGCAGACAGCTGCCCGCAGGGTCGCTGTGTACTGAACGTAAACCGGGACCTACACGATCAATGATTTATTTCACTAATTATTTTGTAGAAAGCCAGGTATCTAAAAATCACCGCTTGGGCAAAAAGTTCAGTTACGAAAAATTGCGTAGAGATGTAAGTGCACGCCGGCAGAGCTCCAACAACTGCTGGGGTTCAGCCAGTTATACCAGAATCGTGGGACATGGAACAAATGCTTACCCCCACCATGACCTACCGTCGTCTCCAACTATGGCCTACCAGCGTGCCCCACTTTCATCCCATCGCACTGCACACAAGCATATCCCTACCCCTGTCCGCGTGCTCGGCAGCCTAAAGGCGGCCGTTCCAATAAGCGGCTGGCGACTGCGGCTGGCGACGCTTCCACTAGTGCAAGGGAGAAACAGATGCATACTTCTCCCTTGCACTAGTGGAAGCGTCGCCAGCCGCAGTCGCCAGCCGCTTATTGGAACGGCCGCCTTAACAGGCAGCTCACACGGACAGGAGTAAAAATATGCTTGTGTGCAGTGCGGTGGGAAGAAAGTGGGGGACGCCGGTAGGGCATAGTGGGAGACGACGTTAGGTCATAGTGGGGGTAAGCGTTTGGTCCCGCGTTCCACGATTCTGGCATCACTGACCTGACGGGCCCGTCGCGCTGTCTTATCAGCGGCGCCGTCGCAACTTCGCGAGCGAGAGCGCCACTCGGCGCGCAGCCATTTCGCGACCGCGCTCGGTACCGGCGGGCAGCGCGAGGGGGGGGGGGGGGGGGGGGGGGATTCGCGTCCTACCGTACTAACTCGTTACAGTGTTGTTGTTACCGTATCCCTATACATTGTATCGTCGGCTGCGAAAGAATCGACGGCGACGAGTAGATGGTTATGTTAGTAACGTCTGTATAAGTAGATTTCAATGTATTTTGCCGAAAGTTTTTTATTAATATCTCAGAAACTAACAAATACCCGCAGCTGAAATTTTATATTAGAGATTCCCCCCCCCCTCCCGCCTAGCCCCTAAAAATTTCATACCGTAGTACAGCCGTATTTTATCTTGATATCACTTTTTACCATAATTATTAATTCAATAGTTGATACTTATAAGTTACAAGAACAAACAGTTACAGTATACAAATAATTGGTTTGTAAATATATAGAACCAGAACTGGATACAAGAAAATTCTGATTTAGACATATCAGAATATATGAAATTGAAAAGTAAGTAAAAGTGAATATTAAGCTATGTTTGTTAGTTAACGTAAATTAATATATTTTGATTGAAAATGTTTTGTTGTAGACGACGATGAATACATTCTGCAATATTGCCAGGATAACTACAATGAGGAAATTATAAACCTGTTTCGATCATTAGATGTTGTAGATTAGTACGCATTTTTTTTTTTATTAAGATATTATAAATTTTATATATTTCTATTATTATTGTTGTATTTGCAGTACCAGTTCCAATGATTGAGTTACAGCTAACAGAAATTGCTGAAAATGTCAATGAGAATTATGATAATATTCAACAAAATATTGATCTCAGTATTGAAGAAATGAATATCCCTAATAATAGTATGTAAACAGCGTTTGTCTTAAATAATTATTATTTTTATTATTGTATTTGGGGCTGAATTATATTGATAATTTTTAATCAACTTACTATTTCTTAACCCAGATAAGGGGAGTAAAGGGGAGCGGGGGACTAGATCGGCCCGCATCGATCTAGGCTGAGCGCCAACCGAGCGCGTCTCCAGGTGGCGGATAGGAGAACGGCCAGAACGTGAAGCGGCTCCTCTGATTGCCATGGACTGGATCACCATATGGTGACCGGGCCGAGGTGAAGGGGGGGGGGGGGGCGGGGAGCGTGACGGTTAGCGGGTGCTATAAGCGAACCCCGGGGCCTAACATCCTCGCGTGGTGAGCGAAGGCCCTGTCGTGGACCAACTCCCCAATCCAAGGTGGAAGCCATCGTGCCGAGGGATGAATGGTACCGGGGTACGGTGCCTCGAACGATGCCCTTGGGGTACCAGGCGACCCCCCATTGTATTCAGCCTTACCCCCACATAGCAGGTTCTGCGGGGGTGGACCGTATACTTCCTGCACACTCGTGGCAATCGTATGGAAAATCTAAAAAATTTAATTATAAATAACTCGGCGGAAGAAGGGCCCTCGAAAGAGGGAACATTTCCCGCACACGCGGCGGAAGCCACCGTACAGGGACCGGCAGAGACTGACGCGGCGCCAGCCGCGGCGATCGAAACCGGGCTCTCGGTGACGGACGCTACCACACGGGGGACGGACGAGGGTAACGGCGACAACGCCGAAGCCGCGTCCGATACCCAGACGAAGAAGAGGAAGGCGAACCGCAGCGGGGCGTCAAAAAGGAGGGCCCGGAAAGCCAAACTGGCTTCATCAGGGACCACCTTGGAGGCGACCCAAGCGGGAGCGCCGACCCCTGAAAAAGCAGCGGAGGGGGAGGTGGGCCCTCATGAAGGGCAAACAGACCCCTCCGCAAAGCAGGATGGGAAGGAGGGGGAGACCACCGGCAAGGGCCTAAAAAGGGCTCGACAGACCGATGGCTCGATCCCCGAACACCCTGCAAAAAGAAAAGGGAACATCTTCCCAGAGCCCTCTAGCTTCAAGGAGGCACTGGTGGGGGGTAGAAAGATGGCAATAGCGCCATCAGACTACCCCGAATCCACGCTAACAGCGGAGCAGGGGGATCTGGTGATGAGAGGGCTCGGAGAAGCGATGGACGCCATCCCTAGGGAAATGGCGGTCCCCCGTTTCGAAGAGTACAGGTTCGTGCAGGGCATCCTTTGGGTAACCTGCACGGACGCCGCCGCCAAGGAATGGCTGAAAGAAGCGGCAAAAAACCTGAAGCCTTGGAAGGGCGCATCTCTCCAGGTAATGGAGAGAGAGTGCCTACCCAGGCTTCGAAAGATGGCGACCGTCATCCCTGGACCTCCAGAGAAGACGGAAGTCATTTTGCAGCGGATCGGTCGGCAAAACTCGGGCCTCCGCACCCAATTATGGAGGGTGTGGGGTAGGAAAGAGGGCGAACCATCCGTGCACCTGATTCTGGGGGTGGACGCGGAGTCGCACGAAGCGCTCAGCAAACGGGGCCTCGTCGTCCACGTGGGGCTGGGCAGGGCGCTCCTTAGGGAGTTCCCGGCCCGGACCGGAAAACCGGAAGCGGCGCGGGAGGCGGCGGTAGCGGCACCTCAGGTCGGGGTAGGGGATGAGCCGGAGGGAGCGGGGGCGATGCCCAGTGCCGACGCCGACCCGGCCCCTCAGGACCAAACCCTAAGTGGGGCAGTGGAGGGAAGGGAGGGACCCTTGATGGTGGCGACCAGGAGGGAACCCTCAGGCGCACCCACGGGGGGGGGGCCCACCCTCCACGATAAAAGGAAACATGCCCACCCGCGGGAAAAGGGGGAGACCCCTGAAGGCCGTGGGCTTAGGTAGGGCTGGGAACTCGGGGACCCAGGGAGGAGTACAAAGTACCACCGCCCATGAGTTAATGAGGTACCAGTTCCTCAAAACCGCCGGGGTGGCGAGCAAGGCCACCGCGGTAAAGTGAAGGGGGAAATAGAAGTGGACCGCAACACGGGACACACTACTTCCCTCGGAGCACGTGCGAGAGCGAGCAATACTGCAGCCATGATGGCTGCAGGATGCATCAGCATCTCGCAGATAAATCTGCAGCACTGCAAAGCAGCGACGGATCTACTTGACCGCCGCACAGTGGTGCAGCAAACAGACATAGTACTCATACAAGAACCCTGGCTGATCAGGGGTCGAGTATGAGGACTGAACGAGAGACAGGGCACGATAATACACGGGCCCGGGGACCCCGGCCCAAGAGCGTGCGTCTACGCGAGTAAGAAACTAAACGCCTTGAGGCTAGGAGAATTCTGCACTAGGGACCTAACAGCTGTCCTAATAGAGCTAAAAATGGGCGGGAATACAGAAAAAGTCGTAGTCTGCTCAGCATATGTACCATACGACTCCGAGGAGCCCCCACCAACGAGGGAACTCAGAGCACTGGTGGAAGCATGCAAAAGAAAGGGGCTGCAACTAGTGGTGGGATGCGATGCCAATGCCCACCACATCGTATGGGGCAGCTCCGATATCAACAAGAGAGGGACAAGCTTACTTGAATACCTCTCGATCATGGAACTGGAGATCCTCAACCGAGGCTCCAAGCCCACATTCATTACCACCAGAAGGCAGGAGGTAATCGACATCACGCTGGGCTCCAGGAAGGTGGCTCAAGCTATAAAGGATTGGCAGGTGGCGGAAGAGGCAACTCTCTCAAGACCACAGGTTAATCGAATTTAAACTGGCAGGAGACGCAGATCACGAACCCACGGGAGTCTACAGGAACCCCAGGGCCACCGACTGGCAACTCTACAAAGAGGAGCTAGAAGGAAGGCTCGGGGGGCACTGCGGACGCCCGAGAACGGGTGGGGGGATCGAGCAGGCGGTTGAGAAACTGCAGGCTGCGATCACCCAATCGTATGAAGCGGCATGCCCGGCCAAGCAAAGGAGGAGCAGCAGACGGGTACCCTGGTGGAAGCAGGAGCTGACCAGGCACAGGACCAGAACCCGGAAGCTGCTAAACAGAGCCATGAGGCGTGGCACAAGGGTCGAATGGGAAAACTACAAGGAAGCCCATAGATCATACAAGAAGCTCATCAGAGCATCAAAAAGGAAAACCTGGAGGGGATTCTGCCAAGAGACCGAGGCCCTAGTAGCCAGGCTTCGAAGGGTCTTCGCAACCGGGCCTCCAGAAAAATTGAACGGACTCAGACTCACGGATGGGAGGTACCTAGAGGACCGACAACAACTTCTGGAGCACCTGATAGAGGTTCACTTCCCAGGCTCGGGACTCTGTCAGCAGGGGCAGCCAACAGAAGAGCTGGAACCTCAAAAAGGTGGACCGAGGGACTGGGGGATGGCCTCCAGAGTAGTGAACCGAGACAGGATCAGATGGGCCATAAACTCATTTAAGAGATTTAAGAGTCCGGGAGTGGATGGGATCTTCCCCGCACAGGAAGGAGGGGAGGACCTGATAAAACGACTGGACCTCATCTTCAAGTCCTGTCTTGCTTTGGGGTATATACCCAAAACATGGAGAACGGCAAGAGTCGTATTCATATCCAAACCAGGGAAGAAGGACTACGACTCTGCCAAATCCTTCAGGCCCATGAGCCTAACGTCCTTCCTTCTGAAGACGCTGGAAAGGCTGGTGGATAGGCACATCAGGGAACATGCGCTGGTGGAGAGACCAGTTCAAATCTCCCAACACGCGTATCAGGCCGGCAGATCCGTGGAGACGGCACTCCACCACCTGGTAGGGGTGATAGAAGGGGCCCTGGAACGGAAACAGTCGGTCCTGAGCGGTTTCTTGGACATCGAAGGGGCGTTCGACAACACATCTTTGGACGCCATAAGCAGAGCTCTAGACAGCTTCAAGGTCGAAGACTCGATCAGAAGGTGGATCCGCAATATGCTGCGGACTAGAGCCGTGACGGCCAGCTGGGAAGGGACCACGATAAGGGCTCGGGCCGACAGGGGCTGCCCGCAGGGAGGAGTTCTCTCTCCACTACTGTGGACCCTGGTGGTAGACGAGCTACTGCGTGGGCTCGGAGAAGAAGGTGTAATAGTACAGGGCTACGCTGACGACATAGTGATCGCAGTCAGGGGCACGAGCCCGACGTGCATGGCCAGGAGAATACAAAAGGCGCTCACACTGGTTCCGGAATGATGCCAAGATCGAGACCTAAGGGTCAATCCGTGCAAGACGGAGATGGTAATGTTTACGAGGAAGCGGAACCTAAAGTTTAAGGCCCCCTCAATCTTCGGAGCGGAGCTCCACACCTCCTCGGAGGTGAAGTATCTGGGGGTGACTCTGGATACGAGGCTCACGTGGAAAAGCCACATCACGAAACAGACCCAGAAGGCGCTTGTCACCTACTGGGCTTGCAGAAGGATGTTCGGCAGCACATGGGGGTTAAAACCATGGGTGGTTAAATGGATCTACACAGCCATCCTGGAACCTCAACTGGTATATGCCTCAGTGGTATGGTGGACCTCCACAAGGAAGGACACCCACAGAAGGACACTGAGCAAGGTGTATCGCTTGGCACTGCTGAGGATAACGGGTGCGTTCCCTACCACGCCCACCCTGGCGATGGGGGTCTTGCTGGACCTGCCGCCGCCGCACTTGGTTGCGGAGGCCGGGGTTAGGAAGGCTGCCCTGAGAATACACTTCGCGGGAAGATGGAAAGGCGTGGGGAGCAGGCACGCGGCGATCCTGCAGGACGTAAAGGACTCGCACGAGGCCCTGGACTGCGGGGGAGACCAATGTGACCCAGCCTACCGCTTCCAACATAACTTCGCTGTTCGCTTTCCAAGCAGGAGGGACTGGGAAGAGAACGAGAAGGAGCTACTCTCTCCGGAGGGGCTCACCTGGTATTCAGATGGCTCCAAGACCAAAACCGGAACCGGAGCCGGGATACGTGGGGAGAGGCCCAGGGTGGAAAGGTCCATCGCCCTGAGCCCACACGTATCGGTTTTTCAAGCAGAGGTGCAGGCTATCAGGACCTGTGCCAGATTGAATCTGGACAAGGGCTATGAGGGCAAGCACATCTATATTTGTAGCGACAGTCGGGCCGCACTTGGGGCTCTACACAACACAGTGGTGAGATCCAGTCTGGTACTAGATCTGCGACACTGCGTGGATACACTGACGCAATTGGCTAATAGGAACCGCGTCAGTCTACTATGGGTTCCGGGGCACGCCGGAATCAAGGGAAACGAAGGGGCAAACGACAGGGCTCGAGAAGGTGCGCGAAATCCGAATCGCGACCCGTCTTGCACCGTAGGTGTCTCCATGGGGACTGTGAAGGAGTGGACGAGGTGCTGGATCAGACAGGAACTCGAACAACTCTGGGAACGGACCCAACACATGAGACACGCGAAGGCTCTGCTGAAGCGGCCTTCCAAAAAGTTAGGGGTGACACTCAGCCGCCTAGATAGGTCGCAGTTGCGACTGCTCGTGGGGATGGTCACAGGACACTGGCACACGAGAAAGCACCTGGCGCGCCTGGGGATCGTTGAGGGACCTAGGTGCCCGCGGTGCGGGGAGGACGACGAAACGCCGCTCCACCTAATGATGCAGTGCGTGGGTATGGCAGCCCAGAGACCAGCTATTGCTGAGAGCTGCCTTCTGCCGCACGGCAAACCTGGAGGACACAACCCTCAGCGGGCTTCTCGAATTTGGACGAGAGGCTGGCCTGACGGAAAGTCCTCCCAACTAGGACTGCCCGTACGGGCTCGGGCGCAATGGTCCAACAGGACTGAGCGCCCGGTAAACGCCCAAGAAAAAAAAAAAAATCCCCAGATGCAGATGTTTTGTAGCCCAATTGCAGTTCAACTTCACAAAAATCAAAGTACATTCTCATATTCTATAAATAAAACTTGTGATCTTTAAAAAAATTGATTGTCATTATGTAATTTCCAGATATAAAATTCAATCAAACATAATATGGAATCATGTTGAAAAAATTAAAAATAAAAACTTACTTAGATGCGTGTATTGTAAGAAAGAATACAAAGCATGTGGGAACACTACGAACATGTTGAAACATTTGAAGATCCAACATCCGTAATTTTTTCAAACGTCTTCAAAAAGTAGCAACAGCAGCAACACCAAAGTCAGTAAAGTAGGAGTAAAAAGGTCAATACAGGAAGTTAAGAGTACCAAGTTAATAGTAAGTCCATGAAAAAAACCACGCACTGTAAGTGAAGTTTTAAAACAGGGTGTCGTATACTCTCGTAAAATAATTGTTTTTTATTACATATATTTACAGAGTTCATTTGATAGTTGTGCAATACGAGAAGCATTTTCACATGTAAATTCTTACAAAGGTGCGTATAAAACTAATAAAATAAAAACTAATAATAATTTTTTTATTTATTTTTATAAACATATTCACATATAATATATATTTATTTTCCAATGCTACTGAAGGAGGTTCTATGTCGGATAAAATTACGAATGCAATTTTGTTTATGATATGCAAAGATTTACTTCCTATTTCTACGGTAGAACATGAAGGTTTTTTAACACTACTTAAAGTTTTGGCACCCCTCTATAAGACTCCTTCGAAAAAAACTACGACTAAAAAACTCGAATCTCGATATGATATTATGAAACAGACTTTCATTAAAGATCTCCAAGATGTAGATTTTTATTGTGTTTCATGTGACAATTGGACTGATTGCTCCAATCAGAGCTACTTAGATGTAACAATTCATTACTTAAAGAATTTCTCTAAGATGAGAAGTGGCTGCCTTGAATGCATTCCACTTCACGAACGTCATATCGCTGACTATCTTAAAAGATCTTTGCAAGAATTATTAGAAGAATTTAATCTCACAAACGAAAAACTGACAGCAATAATATCTGATGGCGAGGCAGCTATTAAAAAAGCTTGCACCAAATTAATTGGAAAAGATACACACCTCATCTGTATTGCTCATGTTGTTGCTCACCTCCTTCCTGATTGTAGTATTTTTAATCGGGCCCGATCGCCCGATTGAGGTTTGATCGGTACGCCACTGGGCGGACAAAACACGCGAGTAGCGGGGCGACGTTCGCGCGATTGGCGAGGCGTCATTCGTGTGGCAGCGAGCGCGAGGAAGCAGTCCTCACGTCGCGTCTTTTCGTTAATTATTATTCTACAAGTTTACCATTAACACTGTACCTAACCACTCATATTTCAATTAAAATAAACTATTTGTTTTTACCATAAATTCAGAAGTGGGATTGAAACCATTATGTGCCATTCGTGCCATTCGTGTAATACGACGCACATGCTTTTGTGATTCGGTCTGCGTATGCTTGGAATACGACCACGCGCTTGTGGTGCGGCTTTCGTGTGACTCGTGCAGTCTTTATGTTGCATTATTAAGTTGGAAGATACGAAGTTATGGCTGCTTTGAACGACATTCCGGCAGTGAAGGAGAGAATCGCGAAGGCACCGACGAAGCAGATTGTGACCTTACACAAATTTCTGTTCCTCGAGGAAGGTGATCGGCAGAACAGAAAGCGGTTACGGGCGTTCAAGGGATTTCCGTTTGATGAAGAAACACCCCAGTTCCGGACCAAAGTTTCATGGGCGGCGGAAAATTTTTCACTTGGCGATCTGGTCGCCATATGCAATGTTTTGGGATTGGATTATGATGGCACTGTCCAGGAACTCGCTCAACGGATCTGTTTAAGTTTGGCGGACATTCAACGCCTGAATTCGTCAGCAGATACCAAAGCAGTCGCATCAGAAGATGAAGAAGAACCAAACGAAGATGGGACAGAAGACGCGGAAGATTATGTGTCGATCGCCAGTACCGGCCCTCCACCGAAGTTTACAATGAGTTTCCGTGATATAGAGGATACCATTCGTCCATTCAACGGCGATGACGGATATCCTGTTGAGGCGTGGATTGCAGACTTCGAGGACAACGCTGCACTTCTAGGTTGGTCTGCATTACAAAAATTACTATTCGCAAAAAAGTCACTGACTGGGTTAGCTAAAACCTTCTTGCGGGGAGAACGCGGTATTTCCGACTGGAGAATTTTGAAGTCCAGATTGTTGTCTGAATTCTCGACGCAGATAAATAGTGCTCAACTGCATGAATTGTTATGCAATCGGAAAAAGAAGCGCGAAGAATCCCTTCAAGAATATTTTCTGGTAATGAAAGAAATAGCTGCCAGGGGTTCGATAGAAACCGAGGCCCTAATTCAATACATAGTCGATGGCATTCCCGAGGAGGCGAGTCAGAAGATGACGTTATATGCGGCCCAAACGTTAAAGGAACTGAAGGAGAAACTGAAAATTTACGAACGCGTTATGAAACCTACTCATTCAACTAAATCTAAGGGAGATCCTAGTCGCATAGAGTCTTCCTTTAAGAAGAATCTATCAATTAAAGATCAAGCTACGGCGAAGAGTACCAAGGGCACCATTCCAAGATGCTACAACTGTAACGAGGCAGAGCATGTCTCGTCCGCGTGCAAGAAGCCGAAAAGGGAGAAGGGAGCGTGCTTCCTCTGTGGATCGTCGGAGCACGAGAAAAAAGATTGCCCGCGACGCAGCGCAACAGCCACGGGTGGATCGTCGACCAACGCGATGGAGAAGACGCCATTGCATCTGATCGAGCCAGAAAACAAGATAATTCCTCCGTACGAAATTCTTCTACCGTTAGACATAGGCGACGTCGAAGCCGAAATTGATTCAGGAAGTCCCATATCTATGTTGAATGTAAGTTTGATACCCCCTCATACATGTATTGAACCATACACGTCTGCTTTGCAATTTGTAGGAGCTAATCAGAGTAAAATTGAAATTTTAGGTCGGTTAAGGCAAAAGGTTAACATATTAGATACCGAACTGAATTGAAATAAATTTTTATGTCGTAGTTAGCACCACGATGACTCGAGCTTGTATTGTGGGTCGAGATTTTATATCGAATAAGCTAATTCGTTTGATTTTTGATGAAAAGGTAGAAATTCAGAAAAGGTTGCCGAAAGACGGCACCGTATGTAGCGTACCTGAAATATTCCATATAAACGTGGCAGAAGATAGTCATAGTGCGATTGTACAGGTGAGCACAGATCTAGGATGGGGCGTGAAGGAAAAGGTAATTGATATTGTTAATGAATATTATGTAGAGCCTAAAAGGCCAGATTTTCCTGTGACCGATTTGGAAATGCATCTAGTGATTAGACCAAATCATCAACCTTTCTTCTATCGCGCAAGACGTCTTTCTTATGCCGAAAAACAGGCCGTTACCGAAATAATTACTAACTTATTGGAGAGAAAAATAATTCGTGTAAGTACCTCGCCGTACTGTAGCCCTATAATCCTAATTAAGAAAAAATCGGGACTTATCAGATTGGCGGTGGATTATCGCGATCTGAATAAAATAACACAACGCGATAATTTTCCGCTTCCGAGGATTGACGATCAGATTGACAATCTCAAAGATAAAGTTTATTTTACGAAGCTCGATCTAAGAGACGCCTTCCATCATGTGACAATGAGTGAATCTGCTATTCCATACACCTCCTTTATTACTTTTATGGGTCAATATGAATATCTTAAAATGCCATTCGGTCTCTCAAATGGTCCATCGTGTTTCATGCGTTTTATAAACGCCGCATTTCAACCGTTGTTGCTTGCAAATAAGGTGTTGATATATCTTGACGATTTGTTGATAGCCACAACAACCATTGCAGAAAATTTAGAAATTTTAAATCGAACTTACATCCCTCCCAAAAGAACCGGCCATCCGAGCGTAGAAGCAAGTGCGAAATAAAAGTAACAGTGCGCTTCTCGATACCGCAGATGTACCTACCTAAGTAGCATTTCTGACGGAAAAAAATTGTCCAG
This sequence comes from Andrena bucephala, assembly GCA_947577245.1. Lineage (NCBI taxonomy): Eukaryota > Metazoa > Arthropoda > Insecta > Hymenoptera > Andrenidae > Andrena > Andrena bucephala. The sequence continues at coordinate 74,955,944 of OX387716.1, forward strand.
CCTTTGGGCCTGGTGTAGACCTTTGGCAGGTAGGTATCTATTTCAAAAGGCAGTGCCACCCGTGGAGCCAGTAAAACCGTGCCCGGTCCGTGCTATACCAGACAGTTTTCTTCCAGTGAAAATCAGTAAATTTGCAAGCGCAATATCTTAAAAACCAGTGAAAATAAAGTGTATACATTAAAGCTTATTGAATTTGTCTTGGAACGCACTATCAACTCAGGTCTTCAGAATAAATAGTTCCATTTGAAAAACCGAACTTGACCATCGTAAAATAATAATCGAAAACAAAATTCGTTCGCGCTAATAAATTGGCCCCCTCGAACCATGCAATTCCCTATTTTTTTATATTTTTATCTCCAATAGTTTAGGAGAAAACCGGCTGTCCAGTCTGCCCGCGGACACCCTGTATATATTTATAAATTATGTGTAGATACACGTACGCAGTACGTTGTTTTGCCAAGGAACAGAACCTGCAGTTGCAAAGTACTGCTTAAATTGTTCCCTAATAGATAATGTATTTGTGGTTGCATTCCCTCTAATTCCTTGTCAATTTTGTAGAGATGTACAAGATCTAATTTCATTATTTGCCACTTCCAACATTGGATCTTTTGGTATTAGAAAATTGTATTTTAAGAAATAGAATACACATATTGTATATTAATTTTTTCAGCTTCTGAGTGCAAAGAACAATGGAAGAAACTGGGGTATTGTTTTCGAAAAGCATTGAAAAATCGGAAGAGTCGTAGTGGTGACCCGGCAAAAAAAGTTAAACCGTGGAAACTGGGGAAGCAAATGGCTTTTATCATATGCCACATGGAAGAGCGACAACAAATATCCAATATACCGGATGACATTGAAAGGACTAATGATGAAGATGCATTCGAAGACATAGTGGAAGATGTACATAAAGAGAACACTGCAAATAATTTAGCCAATGTGAATTGTAACGTTTCGAGAACAAGACAAACACAAAATACACATAAATCAAAATTATCAGTGGCGGATGTATTGGATGAATATTTGGAGAAAAAGAATTCTGTACAAAAAAACTACACAAATGATGCGCTGACACAATTTTTTCTAAGCTTAGCAGAAACAGTTCGAAATTTACCACAAGAGTTACAAATTCAAGTTAAATCACAAATTTTCAGAACCGTTAATGACCCTGATAACCAAATCGGGCGGCATGATCTGTCGGCAGCTGCGGTGCAGCCGACGTCCGCATACAACTACGGTTGTACCGGCAGACCCTGCCAAGCAGAGTCGGCCCGCAGATCGACGGCAGATTCGCGGCAGGTCCTGCTGCCCGCCTGATGTAGGAATCCGTAGTGGTTACCGACGCTCCACCAGAGGGCCACGCGGCGCGAGGAGATATTCTCGCTTCTGGTCGCTGTCCCTCCCGATAGTATATACACGAGTTTCTGTCCCAGTCCTAATACCCAGCGTGTCTAAGGCAGGGTCCCGCCAGGTATCCTTACTGACGAGTCCTCTGGCGGGCCCGGGATGAAACGCTCTCCTCTTTCCTTTTCTAAGGCGGTGACCTCCTGTCTTTCGTGGCGTCCCACTATAGACGGTCCAGAGTCAGGTCGCTACACTGACACATCCAACAGCCCCATCTGAAGGCCACAATTGCTAACCAATTCCCTACGCGTGACGTCACATGGACCTAGGCACCAACACAAATGTACCGTTTTGCTGTAGGTGTATCCCTACTCCCACATAACCAGCAAGCAGATTCTGCATTTATTAAATAATTAATTCTATTTATTTCAAAAAGTATTTATTCTTTCTTTAATTATATGTGATTACAATGTGATTACAATTGTTACAAAATAATATAAGTAGCGCATATAAATTCAAAGAGGAACTTTCAATATTTACATTAACAAATCAATATACAGTATGTCCCGTAACCAGTGGTACCTAGTAGTAGACTTCTTTTTTGTGTAGAATCATCATATTCCCGGTTGTGTTAGCGCTGAAAACAAATACAATATTAGTTTAAAATTAAACGTAAACTATGAATAAACATAATAAATGCGATACTTACTTCAGCTCCATCTCCACACAGTACACAACCTAGGCGATCATGCATGCTCCTGCGAACATTAACATTTATAAGAAAACATGTGTTTAATTATTATCTACTAAACAAGACGCTAAACATTCGCACTACGCGCATAACCATACTTTTCCGTCTTGCAGATAATGTGAAACTCGATTTCCGCGACGTAGATAACACAGTACAACAAATTTTGACTTTTTTTCGGACTTGTAACATTCAATAGCCGTTTCTTATAGGTTTTCGTGCCCTGAAAACGAATCCGCAACCCGTTTGTCGCCATCACCCTCAGTTTTTGAGAAAATCGATTTTGAAAAAAAACTGCAAATTTTCAACTTTGAACATTTTTTGTGTCGAAAAGGTAATAGTTATTCGATTGTTCGTTGCGTCAAATTATTCTATGAACCCTCACGAATACAACGATATAAGTTATTATTGCATTATGAACATTTTAAATATGTTTAAACAACGATCAAAAAGAAAAGGACACCCGAAATGCACCCATTTTTCCAGATATCTTTCAATTTATTTCCAAAACTAAGGGTCTGAGACGAAATCTGACCATCCCACGCGATGCAGCAGACATTGTTCCTTCGGAAAACGTCGACAGAAGTGATAAGTCTCGTTTCGTTTTCAATACAGAAGCGAAATAGTTTGGCAAAACGCGCGGTGCCGACAGTGGTAGTCACGCGCCTTAAGCGATTATGTTGCGTTGAGCGGCAGTGGATCGCGCGCCGCCATTGACTACCACTGTCAACATCGCGCGTTTTGCCAAACTATTTCGCTTCTGTATTGAAAACAAAACGAGACTTACCACTTCTGCCGACGCTTTCCGAAGGAACAATGTCTGCTGCATCGCGTGGGATGGTCAGATTTCGTCTCAGACCCTTAGTTTTGGAAATAAATTGAAAGATATCCGCAAAAATTTGTGCATTTCGGGTGTCCTTTTCCCTTTGATCGTTGTTTAAACATATTTAAATGTTCATACTGCAATAATAACTTATATCGCTGTATTCGGGAGGGTTCATAGAATAATTTGACGTAACGAACAATCGAATAACTATTACCGCTTCGACAAAAAAAATGCTCAAAGTTGAAAATTTACAGTTTTTTTCAAAATCGATTTTCTCAAAAACTGAGGGTGATGGCGACAAACGGGTTGCGGATTCGTTTTCAGGGCACGAAAACCTATAAGAAACGGGTATTGAATGTTACAAGTCCAGATGGCTGTTGTACTGTGTAATTGGAAATTACCGAGTAAACAAACTGACCGCAGTATGGCAGCAGATTGATATCAGATTCGAGGAAATTCTGACGTCAGATTCGGGTCCTACTATGTCCGCATTTGACTATGGTTCTGCGGTCAGAGCCTGACATCAGGATCTGACGGCAGATTGATATCAGATTTCGATCAGAACTTGCTGACAAAAACCGACCGCAGATTGGCGGCAGAAATCAAGCAGATCCTGATGTCAGTATCTGACCGCAAAAACGTTTAATGCGGACATAGTATGCAATTTTATATAATAGTATAGATTTAAAAACAGTTCGAAAGTCTTAAGCGTAAATAATATATAGAACACGTTTATAAGACCGACTTGAAAGATTGATTCTTACCATATTTTATGGAAGAAAAAAAAGTGGGAAAACCATGTATTTATTTAGACGGGTATTATAACATTTTTAATATTTTACTTAGCAGGTTGTTAGTCAATTGAATGCCAGGAAGGCTCAAAATAATTATTTAAACTTTTAAAGACAGTTCTTCCAAATGTAAAAGAATTAATGATAACTATTCATTCAGTCATCTTAGGGCGGTATTATCATCGGTCGTTGCTTAAGACTAAGATCGTCTTAAGCAACGATTGATAATACCGCCCTTAGAGACAGGTATACCAAATATATACTCCGCAGTGAAATGCCGGCAAATGCGAGCGGTACTCGAGAGCCCTGAGTGATGGAGCCCTCGGCCACTTATTCCCTCGGCCACTTATTCCCGCCGCGGTGCTATTTCGCAAGCGAGAAGCGCTCGCCCGGTCGCCGCCTGACGGCGTCGCGTCGTGAACTATGTCAGCAGAATCTGCTCAATTCCTGCTGCCTATCTGCCGTCAAATCGCGGTGCGCAGAGTCTGCTCGATTTCTGCCATTAAATTGTACCAGCAGACTCTGCTTACTTTCTGCCGCCAAACTGCACGCAGACTATGTAAGCAGAATCTGCTCTATTTCTGCTGCCTATCTGCCGTCAGATCGCGGTGCGCAGAGTCTGCTCGATTTCTGCCATTAAATTGTACCAGCAGATTCTCTGCAGTGTCTGCCGCCAAACTGCACACAGGCTATGTAAGCAGAATCTGCTCTATTTCTGCTGCCTATCTGCCGTCAGATCGCGCTGCGCAGGGTCTGCTCGATTCCTGCTCCCAATCTGCGGTCAGACCACAGCAGCCGGATCTGCTCTGTATCTGCCGCCGTTCTGCAGTCAGATTCTAACATCAGAATCTGCTCTATTTCTGCTGGCTACCTGCCGTCAGATCGCGCAGCGCAGAGTCTGCTCGATTTCTGACATTAAATTGTACCAGCAGATTCTCCGCAGTGTCTGCCGCCAAACTGCTGTCAGATTCTGATGTCAGAATCTGCTCGATTTCTGCTGCCTATCTACCGTCAGATCGCGGTGCGCAGGGTCTGCTCGATTTCTGACATTAAATTGTACCAGCAGACCCTGCCGCCAATCTGCCCGCAGGTTAAGGCAGCACAATCTGTCGGCTTTCTGCTGTCAGTCTGCTTTCATCATCGAATATAACACAATATTATCTGTCTTTATAATCTGTCAATATAATCTGTCTTTCTGCCACAAACATTTGTAGTCAGGCGTTGACCAAAATCTGCTAAAACGGACGTCGTGGCTGACTGGGTATTCAATTGCATAATTACGTTTGCCTTCTGGATACGTCGAGATGATTTGTCTGGATATTGATGGATGAAATTACTTGGAATATTCTTCGAATTTGCCGGCACTGATTGCCACTGCCAGTGAATGTCATTTCAGACCTCGAAAACGAATGCAAATTGGACATAGAGTCTTGACCAATCACGAGTTTCGGCACTATGGCGCAGCCAATCCGAGCGTCGATTCAAGAGCGTTGGTCAAGACTCTACGTCCAGTTTGCGTACGTTTCCGAGGTGGCAGTCACTGGCACTGGCAGTCAGTGCTGGCAAAATCGAAGAATATTCCAAGTAATTTCATCCATCAATATCTCGACGTATCCAAAAGGCCAACGTAATTATGCAATTGAATAATTTTCAATTATCTGCGTCGCGGAAATCGAGTTTCACATTATCTGCAAGACAGAAAAGTATGGTTATGCGCGAAGTGCGAATGTTTAGCGTCTTGTTTAGTAGATAATAATTAAACACATGTTTTCTTATAAATGTTAATGTTCGCAGGAGCATGCATGATCGCCTAGGGTGTGTACTGTGTGCAGATGGAGCTGAAGTAAATATCGCATTTATCATGTTTATTCATAGGTTACGTTGAATTTTATATTAATATTGTATTTGTTTTCAGCGCTAAAACCACAGGGAATATGATGATTCTACACAAAAAGGAAGTCTACTACTAGGTACCACTGGTTACGGGACATACTGTATATTGATTTGTTAATGTAAATATTGAAAGTTCCTCTTTGTATTTATATGCGCTACTTATATTATTTTGTAACAATTGTATTCACATTGTAATCACGTATAATTAAAGAAAGAATAAATACTTTTTTAAATAAATAGAATTAATTATTTAATAAATGCAGAATCTGCTTGCTGGTTATGTGGGAGTAGGGATACACCTACAGCAAAACGGTACATTTGTGTTGGTGCGTAGGTCCATGTGACGTCAAGCGTAGGGAATTGGTTAGCCATTGTGGCCTTGAGATGGCGCTATTGGATGTGTCAGGCTAGTGATCCTCTAGAGAGTGATCGGAACAACGTATATCGTCGCTGATTGGTTGCTGCGATTTGGAGCAAAAGCGGAAGTAGACAGAGAACGAAACTGTAAAAAAGAAAGAGACAGAAATACTGATAGAAAGAGACAGAAATACTGATAGAAAGAGACAGAAAAACTGATAGAAAGAGACAGAAATACTGATAGAAAGAGATAGAGTGAACGGTTAGGTTATGTTTATTTCCGGTTTTGCTCCAAATCTTGAAAAATGGCTGCGGTTATACCGATCACTCCCTGGAGGATCACTATGTCAGGCGCGCAGCAGGACCTGCCGCAATTCTGCCGGCAGACTCTGCTTGGCAGGGTCTGTCGGCAGAACCGTAGCTGAATGCGGACGTAGGCTGCACCGCAGCTGCCGGCAGATCCTACCGCCCGATTTGGTTATCAGGGGTGTTGGTGCGCAGCCACGTCCATGTGACGTGTAGGGAATTGTTTGGTAATTCTGGCCCTCAGATGGCGCTGTTGGATGTGTCAGTGTGGGGAGCGGCTGGTCCCCCACTCCGAGGATTGTTCGGTAGTGGGGAGACTGCGCGAACCGACGAGCGTTGCCATGCGGATTGCATGGCGCGACACTTCACTAGGTGACTTCAGACTTTGGACCACGTGTCCTTTCTCTCGTGTAATACTGTGTATTAGTTTAACCACGTGCGTGGTACACGCGTCCTGCGCTTGTCCGCATTCTCCGACGTTATTAACGTCGAGTTCAATACGCCCTGGATCTCCATCGGAGACTCCGGCGTTCTCTGTACAAAATATATATATCATTTATTTTCTATCAAACGAGTGGAAGTCATTACCAGCACATCCCATCTCCACGGCGTAGAGCCGTAAAGAGGGATTCCTACTACACCCGTTGCACTGAACTCTACATCAGACGGACAACAGAATCTGCTGCGGATCTGCTGCCGATTTTACATCAGGCCCTAGCAGCAGGCTCTGCACCTCAGAACGCAGCCAAATGCGGACACAGACGACTACGGTTCTGATGTCAGACTCTGCGCTCTTATGCCAGACCCTGCTACCAATCTGATGTCAAACTGCAGACAGATGGTTATCTGGGCATAGTAATTCTCCGTCATTCTTCAAGCCATATCGTCTGGACAAAAAATTAATACAGAAAAATTTGGTCACTATGCTAAAAAAAGGCTGAATTATTTGTAGCACTTTACCCCTTGGTACTATACTGCCGCCCTTAATTAAGATGTCCTATCTACTATCTTTACATTTTTCAAGATATTTTGAAATATTTTAAGTTCCACACGTCTTTTACATTTTAAGTAAACATACTTACATAAAGGTACGTGCTTCGTAGAGATCTAAAAAAAGTCTAATTTATTATTATTTTTTTTTTTTTACAAGAACGCCACAAACAAAATGATAAAACTTCAGTTTTCTCGGATATTTCGAAATGCTAGATAGGAAATTTTAACTAAGGAGGACAGTATACATATGCCAGTAACAGTACACAAGATTTTAATTCACGGGGGGGGGGGGGGGGAATATTCAAAAAGCAATAGTTCCCAGTGGTCAGCTATCATAGGAAGCTCAAGAATCCCGTAACAAAGAGTTTATAAAGTTCCGCGAATGTAAATGAAGAAAGTGGAATAGAAAATCGACAAATGAAGATATGTTACACAATCTGCTTATAACGTCTGATCCATTAATTTTATTTCTCCGACCTCCATTAGTTAAAACAATAAAACAAGCGTAATTTCCAGAAGCAATAGAACTTTTAGCCGAAATAAATATTGATGTAAATGTTGAAGAAGAGGAAACTCTAATGAACATTAATACATAATTAATTTTAAAATGTATATTTTTCTGTGCATATTTTTAATAAAATTTTTATATTTAATGACCAGCCGTGACTATAAGTCATACCTAATCAATTTGGTGCGGTATGTGTGGAAAAGGGCTAGAATGATCTTAGTTGTAGATAGCCCAAAAGGATTGCAATTTTTGTTTTCTGAATCTTACAATCAGTTATTCTACTTAAGGGGGTAGACACGGGTAATGCAGCGCGCTGTATACCGACACAATCTGGCCCGAAACATGGGTTTGCGCACTGACGTTGTTTGTCCTTATACGAGCAAATTTTGGGCTGGGCGAGGTCTCATTCGAAAGATGAAGGTTCAATGCAGCCCGCTCTGCTCATGGTTCAAAGAGATTGTGTTGATATGTAATAATACGAGTGTCCAAAGTAGAGAAAAAATCGACAAAATGCACTCGCAGATTCCATGCATTTGTAGGTCTCTAAAAGAGTTTTCTGACTCAAACGATGAGCAGAGCGGGCTGCATTGAACCTTCCTCTTTCGAATGAGACCTCACCCAGCCCAAAATTTGCTCATGTAAGGACAAACAACGTCAGCCCGTGATTGCATTCCCAAATACGAGTTCCGCCATATTGGCGATAATACAGAGCAAGCCACGTGACAAATTTAGTTGAGCTAGTGGATACGAGATGGCGCCTACTCGGGAGGACTGCCAACGTGGAATCATAGCAAAACTGAAGCGTTAGCTGGATACATGTGCCACAGCAAAAGCGTGATACAGTCAATGTATGTATTTTTGGACGATTGTAGGTTAGATTATATGCATTTTAGGCATACATTGACTAGAAACTGCTGGAAACTGTGTACATTTACTAAATTCACGCTTTTACTGTGACACATACATCACCGCTGCCGAATATATGTTATAATTATATGGCCACATTATTTCAAATAAAAAAAGAGATTGGAACTTTTTAATAACACTGGAAGTAGTAATTTACTGATACCATATTTTCAGAATGTGGAAGTTACAGCAATTATTTGCGATTATTGCTTTTATTATTATTCTTCCGACTATTGTATATAACATATAACAAGGAAAAATCTCCAAATCGGTCAACAGACGACTCCTTGATTTTTTTTGTAATTCTTTACGCTCCTATGCAGAGATGGGTATTATTTAATTAAAAGAATATACTTCCGAATGGCCCCTGAGGCCGATCGACACGAGGTTTGGGGGAGGGTGTGTGTACCCTAAATCTAAAATTCTATTTAGCTTCGGATATTTATTAGTTTCCTTTGTTTATTCGAAGGCCTTTCACCTTGGGCTTCGAATAATTTTTCATCTTTCATTATATCTTTATCCTATGGTCGTATTCAGATATATTGGCCGGTCGATTCGTTTTCGCGAACAGCGATCGAGGAGAAATCAGCCACCACCATCTGACGATCGTGGATTTGTCTGTTGGAGTTACGGGGCCACCCAAGGGTATGGTGGGGTAACGGGAATGCTGCTCGGCTCCGTCTGAACGTAGCCGTGTGGCTGTTATGACCAATACGAGATGAAGCTATCGAAAAAGAATCAATGTTCTGACCAATAAAGCTCCTGAATTTTTTCGGAGCTAAGGCCTAAGGCACACCTATTCTGATGCGTGTATTTCTACGCTGCAGCTCGGTTTGGCCTATACATGACAGAAGCTTGGCGCTATCCCCACCACTTCTGGCTCACTCGTGTTCTGCGATGACGAGAGAATACGCGTTACGAATAGGAGTGTGCGGATCGTCCCGCAGCTCGGATTCTCGGCCCTCGGGACGGGTCGGAAAATTTCGGGCGGGATTGGGCGGGGTCCCGATACCTTCGTATTGCTCGAGATCCAGACGGTTTCGGGATCCCGAGACTCGATTCGGGCTACAAGCATGACCGCCATGAGCGGGCAATTTGATTTCAGGTCGGCTTGGCAAAACTCGGACGCGATCGGCTCGAAAGCCAGCTATTACGAGGGGACCGAGACGGAAAGAATTATGTATATCATTTATATCGATACCAGAGTGATAAGTTTTTACCTTTCTGTCTCCTGTTGAATCATAATTTGTATCTTATTATTTATTTACATATATATGTATATTCATTGCTACCAAATAGTCTGTGAATACTGAATACGTCCATATACGTACTTAAATAAATACCATGTTCAGAACTTGGGAAGAAGACTATTTTTATATCGACAATATTTTAAAATCTGAATAAAATATACTTCATACTTAGTACTTTATGTAAAGGGAATATATAGGGTATTATCTTTTTCCGGATAGGTTCAGATTTAAAATAGAAAAAGTACGAACTATAAGCATACAAAAAGGAATATTTCCTGGATGTTTCATAATAATAACAATATACAGGAGACGAATATTTTATTATTTCAAATTAACGTGTAAGAAACATAATTTTTCTATGTTCTCAGGTAATAATTTTAATCTATTACTGGTAACGATATCGTCCGATCGCGTCCGAGTTTTGCCGAGCCGACCTGAAATCTAATTGTCCCCTCATGGCGGCTATGCTTGTAGCCCGAATCGAGTCTCGGGGTCCCGAAACTGTCGGGATCTCGAGTAATACGAAAGTATCGGGACCCCGCCCGATCCCGCCCGAAAGTTGCCGGCCCGTCCCGAGCCCGAAAAATCGGGTAACCGCACACCCCTAGTTACGAAACTCACTAGCCAATAAATCTGAATACGATCTTAGAAGTTCGAATAACCGACGAGAACCTTTGTGTCCCGAGCCGCGCGAGATCGCCGTGCTCGGCGATGTGTCATCGATTATAAAGAAACAGAATTTGTTTATTTTTCATCGTATCAATATGAAAGTGCCACAAATGGATTCCTGGCATTCTCCCGATTAAATTGACAGAAAATAATTTAAATCGGACTATTTTTAAGAAAACGGGCTTTCAATTCTGCAAACAATTTTTCACGTAATTTCCTTAATTTTGGTCCGAATTATATCATTTTTGGGGCCAATTTAATCGAGAAAACATGAGGAATCGACTGACGTCACTTTCGCAAAGATCTGATTAGAAATGCAGAACTGCAGATTTGTCACTGCTTAGCGCGCAACATTGTATGGCCCAGCTGGTTTCGAGCGTCGATTTCTTGCCAGCGTGCAGGACAAGAGGGGACTTTTCATGGCGAAGGAAAGTCAGCCTTATATAGAACTCAAATCGAGAAAGACTTTGCTGACAAACTTTATATTCATGTCAAACAAATACTTTAATTGTAAAATTTAGACGACAAACTATTGTTGAATATCGCCAGTTCTTTCATATGCATCACTTGGTTGGGAATTCCTGATCCCACCTTTTCATGCATTTACCTATTGAAATGTTGCTTCAAGTCATCGGGAAATTGAATTGCTTTTTCTTGCACATACATATATCTGTTCGCGAGTAGGTGTCACGAATGACGCGACTTTGGTTTCCCAAATAAATTCACATTTATCAGGGCCCTCGTCTGAACCGCTTGACGAGGGGATTGAACGACGTAAATCGAGTGCGAGTGAAATAGCGCACCAGCGAGAGAGTAGAGACCCTCGGTCGACGGCGACTTGAGTCATCCAGTACTCAGTACTGAATATGAAAATGTTCATATTTCTCATTACACCTTGATAAGAGTGTTACCACCGATGGATTGGTGAGTTTATGTCCACGAACATGAGTCGAGACGCAAAGCAATTCGGTCTATTTTTTTTTATGAATACATGATTAGGACACACACTACGTTCACTAAAAATGGACCGAACTCCTCCATATCTGACATCATTTTCATCGAGAAACCCTAAAAACTCCATTGGTAATACTTTCCTCAACACTTATCAAACATGAACATTTTATCTGGCCCGTCGGTTTTATTGCTCTCGGCTGTCAACGGGTGGTCTACTGGGGCCCGAAGGTCCTCGCTCGCAGCGAGAAAGCAAAACGGTGGGATGGGTCTTTCCCGATAATCCGAGCCCAACCATTTGCGTGCGCAGCTTCATGTTGCACGTCAAAAAATTCTTTTAATTACAATTAGTAATTCAGTTTGTAAGTGCAATTAAATTAGGCGTCATTAAAATCATGCACAGTTCATTGATTTTAACTAATTGACCTATTCATTTATTTTTTAATTCATTAATGTAGTGCTCTGGTGAAGAACATCGTAATACGTAGCTAATATTCTAGGCCCTAGAATCTACGATATTGTCAATGTGCAACTGAAACGCACGCCACTTCACACTATCGTTTCTTAGCATTCATACGGCGTGATTTTCTAGCTAGAGTCGTCAAACGCGATGCTCGCTAACAATCATGTTTCTCGCTGAATTTCGTGGGCTTCGACGCTCGAAACCAGCGGGACTATACAATGTTGCACGCTAAGCAGTGACGAATCTGAAGTTCTGCAATTTCTAATCAGATCTTTGCAAAAGTGACGTCAATCGATTCCGTACAATTTTATATATAATGTTTGTTCATAACTGCTTTCTGCATAGGACGTGTAATAAGTGTATTTCATGTTCTGTTTCGGTGCTTTGCTAGTAAAAAAATGTCTAACCTAACAAATTTCATTTTCTGGGGACATCCCCTCATCTATTTTCCCTTTTCACTTATCTAGAGACGCGGTAGCGTCTCGACGCCAAGTACATGAAAGAAAAGACACCTTGTATATGCCTGTCGCTGCCGTGTATCTTTACTCGAAGCACAGCTATTCCAACCTAACCTGAAACTTATTTCATTAATATCTCATCACGCATGCAATATTTTCTAAATTTAAAGGCATTTTTCTTATGTAAACCGCATATAAGCTTTCGAATAAGACCAAATTTCAATAAAATCAGTCCACGCATGACAGAGATATCATAATATCGTCTCATGTATCAGTCGGAAACGGTAATTTTTTCTTCTGATTCTGATTCTTCTTCTCCAACCAAATTTCGTCAAACATAATACGTATATACGCGTTACACGCACACCTTCAGCCAACAGAAACTAATACATGTTTCGTTCGTCATACGCGTTACACGCACACCTTCAGCCAACAGAAACTAACACATGTTTCGATCGTCAAACGCTATTACGTTACCTTCACTATGCAATCTACTCCAAATTTTGACAGCTTACAGTCAGGTTATAAACCTGGCGAGTGTTAAATAAGGTAAGTTGTAATTGCAACGAAAATGCAGTCTCAAACACAAGGTAAGTTGCCGAAATTTGAATTGCGACATGTTTGTATATCATCAAACTGTTTTTTATTTGTAACTAAACTGTGGATTTTATGTATATGTAGATAAACGAAGCGTAAAATGATGCTGTGACCTACGCCAGGGTATGTCATCAATTGCCATGATTACTGGAACTAGTATACTCAAACTAGTAAAACTGCTAAAAGTAATTTAATTTGTAATACGTGTAATTGATTTAGTAATTATGCTGTAATTGTAATCAAATAAATCACAAAAAATAGAAGATAATCATATAATATTTTAAAAATTATCTGGGGTCATTCCCTATGCAAATTATCTTTGTAAAAAGAAGTGAGATCCTCATAAAAAACTTCAAGGAAGTAAAAAAATTACGCCAAGTACATGAAATAAATAAAAACCACAAAAAGTAGAAGATAATAATAATTACAAAGTAAAAAAAGATGTGAAATCAAAGCGAGCTGCAAGTACATAAAGGCGACACTGTGTAACACAACAAAAGACAAAAAAAAATGTCCGCGGCCTGGAAGTCAAATACTTGGCGTGGCCAGGCAAGGTCAAGGTGTCGTTGAATAAGAATTATTTAAAAACGCAAAATAATGAAAGTGTATTCATATTGTCAGAATTTTAAATGGACAAATTATGTGAAAGCTTGTGAGAGGAAAGGTATGGGTGAAGATGAATGATCTTACAATGGGGAAAATGACGCAAAGCTCGGCGCAGAAGGCGCCACTAGCGCATGTACTGCGGTTTTCCATGAGTGCGCATGTGTGAATGGTTTGCGCGCAAATTTTTCATTTGTGGAATGTATGAAGTTGGTAGTTACATATTAATGTTTTATAACACACCGATGACAAGTGGCACGTGCGCTGGTGGCGTCACGGGTGTGAAAAAGTTGCAGTCACCTTCCTCATTATTTTACAACGCAATATAATGAAAATGTACTCATATTGTCTGAGTTTTAAATGGACAAATTATCTGAAAGCCTGCGAGGGGGAAGGTATGGGTACTTCCAGGCCGCGGACATTTTTTTTTGTCTTTTGTTGTGTTACACAGTGTCGCCTTTATGTACTTGCAGCTCGCTTTGATTTCACATCTTTTTTTACTTTGTAATTATTATTATCTTCTACTTTTTGTGGTTTTTATTTATTTCATGTACTTGGCGTAATTTTTTTACTTCCTTGATAATTCCTTACGGCTAACGTAGAATATTGTAGCATAAGCACATTTCAAGTAATTAAAATGTACAATGAATTTTCTACGTTTGTAGTACCAGCCGACTTTCCGTTTAAATTTTTATAAGTACAACGCAACAGCTGAGAATTTCTTTCCTTATTCAGAATAGAATACGGAAATAGCAAACAGCTCCCTCTCGCGTTTACAGGGCAATCGTCGATCTATCGGTATTACCATTTCTGTGCAGAAAAAACCTGCTGTAATACCGACCGGCCAAATCGGCCAGACCACGTGACGTGTCTACCCCCTTAAGGGGGTACACGAGTATTTCGTGGTCAAAAAATCGAATTTTTCGATTGTTTATGATAGCCACAAGTCTTAGAAGCGTTTTAAAAAAGATTTCATTGACAAATTCGAAAAATTGCAAGAGTTATAACGTAAAAAGTAACAGACAATGCCGGTAAACGCGCCGCGGCGGGCTTTAAAGCTGTTTTCCTCAAAACTATGTTTCTCAAGACAGTGAACATCGTAACTCGAGAACGGATCGATATTTTTTATTGAAATTTGAACTGAACCTACAAAACACTTTTCTGCACAATGTGGAAGTCACTCAATAAGATCGCATAACTTTAATAACATTTAAGACAACATTTATCACAGGATTACTTCAGTAAAATCTTTCAAAGTTGATATTTGTTGTATAACTCCGTGAATTTTTATTAAATCTTTTCGACCAAGTTCCACATTGTGGAGAAGAGTATTTTGTAGGTTCAGTTAAAAGTTCAACTAAAAATAATAATCCGTTCTCGACTTATGATGTTCACCGTTTTAACTCGGGCATTGCGCAGCGCCCAGTTTTTAGGTTTCCTGGTCTTAAAATGCGTGTTATATCCACAATAAAGTATTGTCAAACGAGCAAATTGAATGAATTATTAGCCGTCCTTCAGTCCAACCCAAAAGGAACCATTTATTTTAACCGTCTAATACCCGTCAGTTTCAGGAGCCTTTCTTGGAGGGGGCAACATATGTAAAAGTACATACGTGCATTTTTTAACCTTCTTTTCCAAGATTTAAAATTTGCTTGTAATTTATACTTTAATATCTCTATCTGATACTATAGCCTAAATAATTAAATTCACATTAATTATTTATACAGAATAGTACACAATGTCATAATAGTTTTCTATTTTATTACTCTTGGGGAGGGGAGGGGGGAGATTGCCTCCAACTGTATCCGCCCTGGATACCTGTGTACCCTCTTAAAATGAATTGAAAGTGTGCAAATTTTTACAATGAAAGTCCAAACCCTTTGGAAGTAATTGCCATGTCCAGTTATTGTCCTTACGTTGTTCTACTGTGGGCCGTGCCTCGGACCCGATTCGTTTACCGTATTTTTATATGTAACAATTTATAAATCATCCGTGCCATGTCCGTCATCGTCCGTGGCCCATACGTCCCCCATGCACAATTTATAACCCCGGATATTTTTTCGCCTTCCTAGTCCAGATGCACGGACACTAGGGTGTCCCTTATAATGACCATTTTTAAATTTTAAAAATGGTGTGGTAAATGTGCAAATTTCGGCTCGATCAAACAACTCTAAACCCTGCCTCAAGAGGCTCAAAATTTCGAACGAAACTGCGCTCCTGCAAACAGCTGTTTTTCTTTAATATGCAACACTGTGTGTAAACAAATGTGTGATGGAACAGGAGTTGGGACTATCGATTATCGATATCTTATAGATACCTTATCGTAACTTAACGATATATGGATAATATCATTAACAAATCGAAGGTGGTACAAGTTTTCCATTTCTCCAGTCTCTGGACTATGGCGGTAAAATATTTATGTATTCCAGGAAGCTCTGTTCGAAGTGAACGATTATTTTCTAAAGATGGACAAAAAATAAAAATAAATAAAAAATAGTTTATATCTAATTGTAAGTAGTATATCGTAACTTTAAGCTTCTTCGCGACCTCTTCACAACATTTTATCGCACCCTCAATTTTAAGGGACACCCTAACATATGCCCTATAAAGTCTGACTTCAAACTGACTGGCACGATTGTCCCGGAGACCTTCCAGACGATCTCTGGTCATATATAAATATTAACGCCTTAAGGGGAGGTTCCGGTCTAGAGCCCCCAAAAATAGGTGATCTTTAGGAATTAATTAAAGGAAAACTACCGTATATAATTTAATGGGACTTTTTGCGTTGTATTAAGGATGTCTTAAATAATAGAAATATATTTTTTGTTTTATAATTAATCACTGCAGACGGCACTGGGGAGTCGTTAAAATCAAGGCGTCAAAAAAATCATCCAAATCGGTGGGAACTGTATCTCCAAAAGTTATTATCCGATTCGACTGAAACTTATTTTATTTTGAAGAATATACTTCTGGCTAGGAGGGAAATGAGAAAAAAATACAAAAATGACATTTTTTTAGAAAATAACGACACTTGAAGTTTGAAATCACTTTTTCTGTATATTTTTCGTCGTTTCAACGCCTTTGAAAATTATAAATTTTTAATTTTTTTGCAATTTTTCTGGTTTCCCCCCTAGCCAGAGGTATATTCTTCAAAATAAAAAAGTTTCAGTCGAATCGGATAATACCTTTTTGACATACAGGTCCCACCGTTTTGAGAACACCGTTTCGAAAAAACGCATTTCAAGTTTTACGTGAGCGCCGATTGACCGGGTGTAATCCATGCATTTGCCGCTACTCAAATGCCTATAATTTTGGGAATTTTATAAATTTCAACAAATCCTTTTAAACACGTATTCCTAAAAAGTTGAACATTCGAAAAATGAAATAAAAAAAAATCGACTTTTAGACTGGAACCTCCCCTTAACGCCCGGACACGGAGCAGACACGGAACGGACCCGGAACGGATATGTATAAAGATCCATTAACGGGGGACCGTACCCAGAAATTTTTGAAAAATTCATAATTTTTTTTGCTTTATTTGAAAGCTTAAGGAGTGTAGAATATTTTTTTAAACGGTTTTTTGATATTCGCAGAATTAAAGGAGTTACAGTGAAGGCTGTAATACTGCGTCACGTCAAGTAAAGAGGGGCCTGGGACCGCATTTGGAAGGAAGACGCGCGCTCCTTTATTATCGTGAAATAGATGTATTAGGTATCAAAGTAAATTTGGGACGAAGATCTCACCTCGGACGATCTCCTAAAACGATGCGAAGGAGGTTTCAATCAGAACAATAACGAGAGCTTGAACGCCATAAAACCTTTAATGAAAACTTCAAACGCGTTTTTCTCGAAACAACATTTTTCAACCTGGTCCACACTATACAGGGTGTTTCTCTACCTGTGGTTAATACTCTAAGGCAGGCCTGCCCCATCGGGTGCAAATACCTCCTGAATTTCTGGGACCCGGGCAACAGCCGAGCGCGGGACTGGTTACGTTGCTAACCACAGCATGGGTTGCGGGAGAATTGCATGAGTGTGCGGCTGTCCACGCAGGCTCGTACCACGAGTCTATTGCTTGGATCCGAAGACCTCTTCTACATGGACGCATACTCATGCAGTTCTCTCACAAATTTCGCAACGGGTAGCAATGGAACAGTCCTGCGCTCGGCTGTTACCCGGGTCCCAGAAATTCAGGAGGTATTTGCACCCGATGGGGCAGGCCTGCTCTAAGGGATGATTATACCTGCGAAAATAAGACGAAAATCAAGAGTGATGAAATTGCGGTAAACGCTTCGGTTTCGAGAAAATTGACTTTGAATTTCACCTAAATACGCGTGCATCGTTGGCGCTTGAGGGGCACGCGGAAATGAGCGGAACGCGTCAGCTGCCCTTAGGACGTTCCGCTCACCTCCGCGTGCCCCTCAAGCAGAGTTGGGCAAAAAATTATTTTAAATAAAAAATTGTGTTCGAATAAAAGGCAGAAAATTTATTCGAAACTCAGCAAATAAAAATTCCCAGAATTATTTATTATTTGAAGCGCCATAAATAAAATTTTGCATCGACGGGAATTTATCCGAAAAACCATAAATAAAATTTTGAATCGACGGGAATTCATCGGAAGCGCATAAATAAAATTTTGACGCGACAGGAATTCATCCGTAGCTGCGGCCAATTCTCTCACTTTCATTTATATTTGTAGCGAAGAAGCATAAATAACTCTGCGCGTGGCTTGGAGGTCCTCGGGCCTCAAGCGCCTTGCTCGCAGCCGCCGGGTCCTCGAGGCGAGCAACATTGTATCGTTGACCCGTCTAATCTGCAGCGCGGAGTTAGGTACTCGGCGACGTGTCATCGATTATACAGAAACGGAATTTCTTTATTTTTCAGCGTATCAATATGAAAGTGACACCAATGGATTCCTTGCATTCTCCCGATTAAATTGATAAAAAAATATTTAAATCGGGCCAGTTTTAACGAAACGGGCTTTCAATCCTGCAAATTAATTTTATGCGTAATATCGTCCCATATCTTAACACGGTCAGGTACGCGTGTCTACACTTTCAACTGCAATATTGACAATACCGTCGATTCTACGGCCTAGAATATTTGCTCCGTATTGCGATGTTCTTAACCAGAGTTTCGCATCGATAGCAACTACTTAGTTACAATTAATGAGTTGTGCATGATTTTAATGACGCATAATTTAATTGCATGTTAGAAACTGAATTACTAATTGTAACTAAAAAAATACTTTACGACGTATAACATGAATTTCACGATTTAAGACAGTTGCAATTTCATCGAATGAGATTGGTTGCGTTAATTGCGCGTATGGGGTATGTAGGCAAATAGGCAAAGAGAGGGAGAGGGGGGAGAGAGAGAGAGAGAGGGGGGGGGAGGGAGGGAGGGAGGGAGGGAGGGAGGGAGGGAGGGGG